>OX243819.1:37992163-38164663 GCA_945859605.1 Lumbricus rubellus
GGCGCCGCCACTGGCTTGGATGCTGTATGGGTGTGTGTTTGTATACTTACATGTGGTTGTGTGTAGGCCTATATGTGTGGTTGTGTTTGTATGTGTGCTTGTTTTTGCGTATAGGTGGGTTATGTGTGTGTGTAAATATGCTCATGTGTGTCTGTGTTGGTGCGCGCGTGCGTCTGTGTGGGTGTGTGCATATCTTTGTGGGTGTGTTTATATGTGTGTGGGTGTGCGTGCGTGCGATAAGGGTAGAGACGGAAACAGAAAAGATGCATAAAATTTATGTGGATCGTGTTGTCAAAAAGTTATTGGCTCATCTTGAATGGCAACTGTTGTTTTGATGGTGGTGGTTGTGATGATGATTTTTATGATGCTGCTGACGATGATGATAATGATGATGACGATGATGATGGTATTGTTATTCGTTTAATAATAATTATTATCTAATCACCAGTGTTTTAATTTCATCTGTGTTTCTCTTAGTTTGTAGCTACATGATTTGAATGTATAGGCCTGAAATTTTACACGATTTGCATTGTGTGATCTATCTACTGCGCCCTTCAAGGGCCCTCTTGACATCTCGGACACATCCTTCACCCATGCATGCATCGCACCCGTCTTCCCTTCAGAAAATAAATTGGGGACTGCTGTTTCAACCTCTCTTGACATAATTATGTTTCCCAATTTTCTCCATTGTTATTCTGACATATGAAATAATTTACCTTCTGCGAGTGACCTTCAATCTGTCGTCCACCTCTGTGTGTCTCGCAGGTGAAGAGTCTGTCTGCCATATACAGTGGTCCAGAGATGTACATGGTGACGAACGGTGCACGACCGGAATTGTGGAGGAAGCGCGATGAATCGGAACCACCACCGTATGAACCGATGGAGAAGCGGAGGAAGGAGAGGAGGGATGTTTCCAAGACGAACACAAAGGAAAAGAGAGAAAGATTGTCAAAGACAAGTAAGAAGAAATTTAAGTTATGGTTGTGAAGAGTTGACTGAATGAAGTTTAGAATCTTTATTGCCAGAATATAAGCTTAGTTATACATAGATCAGAATGTCTTTGCAGTAGGCCTATTATGGTCGTAATGAGGCAAGATAGTGTATGCGTATATCCTAACGTACGAACGTTCTTGAAACCATAACTATAGGACCTGCTGCCTACATTGCTTACGTACGATCGCACCTTTGCTGAAAACACTCGTTTTTCACGACTTCTACCCGAACTCATCGTCGCTTTTGCCCTCACAGCCACGAAGCAAAATGATGACCTCTCGGTGGCTGACCCATCGCTTGGGAACTGGCTCCCTCTGCCGTTGTGCTTGTTCCCCCAGGGTCCACTCTAATTATTACTATGCACAGCTCAGCACTGTCCTTTTTTAGCCGTACTGGGGTCAGGAGCGCTTCTGAGTGATCACCTTTGAGGGGCGCTATATAAACCCTCCTAGTGAATGAATGAATAATTCCACGTGTTCGCCTATAAGCTTAGGGCCTACTCTGTTGCTGCATCACTTCTAAACACGATTCGCCTTGATCTTGCAATTTGTGCCTTGATCCACGGTGATAATTACCTGGACGGAGGTGAGGGGTTCAGCTTGTAGTCTTTTTTAGGGCCACGTTGTAAAGTCTTTTTAAATTTCCAATTTATTCGGCCTCAGAGTTGGATGGATGCAGTAGTGTAGTGGGGGGGGGGGGACGCGGGGGAACGCCGTTCCCCCACTTTTTTTCCAGGGAGGAAACAAAAAATTCAAGATTCACAGTTTCAGCTGCTTACTTACTGGAGCCTTTCGCAGTTTCGCAGATATATTTATATATGTGTGTTCAATGGCTTGTAAATAAAAGCTAATGACAAATGAAAATAGTACAGTAGTACAGTAGTAGGCCTACTGTAATAACAATAAATTAATAATTGAGAAAAAAATTTGTAAGCCTATTATGAAGCGTTCCCCCACTTCATTTTTTGCGTTCCCCCCACTTCATTTTTTAGGACTACACCACTGGATGGATGTATCCAGATTTGACGAGGGCCTATGACAACAGAGGCGGTTGCCCTCGACAGAAATTTGTTTGGCATATTACAGGACTTTGTCGGCCCTAGTATGTTTGTAATATTATTAATTATTTGTACAGTGGTTAGCGCCCTGGACTGTTGACCGAGAGGTCGGGGGGTTCAATTGCCCGTCGGGTCAGAAATTTGTATCGAAATTTCTGTTCCAAAAGCACACCCTAACCGACTCAGCTATGATGAGTACACTGACCTACGGTCAGTGGATAACGAGACGGCGAGGGAGAGGTTTGGCCACCGCCCTCATATGCCGAGTCCATGAAAATGAAGTCGCTAACACTTCATCCCATTGGCGACCTTCCGGGTTAGCTACAGTGTAGAAGGGATCTCATTATTTACTTATCAATTGGTATCAATTATTAGCCGGAAGTTGCTGTTCAGGATTTATATTGCTTTGCTTCAATCGTTTTGAAGGTGCCGAACGGATCCGAGTGACCATATAACAACATGTATCGGCGAGCATTTTTTCAGTGCTGTTCAGGATTTATATTACTTAGATTTCAATTATTTTAAAGGTGTCTAATCGAATTGAATAATCCATTGAAAAGACTTTTGAAGTAGGCAGAAATTAGCTTGAACTTTGAACAGTCCTTACCAGTTCTAATTGCATAGTACAGCCTATTAAATTCGCAATCGTAATTGTAATCTCCAAATTTCTAAAGCGCTACTTGAAAGCCAAGCGTGGGGCACCAGCTTATTCCCGAGCGCTATTAAATTAAGTAAGTTGCTTATACGACGCAGCTGCATGCAAGGAAGGAATCCTAGCATCGCCTTCCTTCTTTCTCGAGGCTCGGGACTGGCACTGGCAGAGTAAGCTTATACAAGCAGTGTCGGACTTAAACTTCGGCATAGTTATACTGGATGGCTGGATCCAGTCATCCAGAGTTTAGCGAGGAATGCCGCATGAGTTAGCAGTTTGCTTGCTGCTATTTAACAGGATTGCAGAAATTAGGGGGCAATGTTTTGGAATGGCTATTATTATCATTATTTTAGCGCCCGAGATAAAAGATCCCTCAGGCTAAAAACTAAAACGCAAGCTTAGTATTAATATTATAATTGTTTTTAACTCATTGTGGATATTATTGGTAGAAGCAGTAGGCCTAGTATAGCCTATTAGCAGCGACGTCATGTTATTGATACCGTGGTAATTAATGTCAACCATAAATTCGGTAGATATAGAATACGTAGGCTATTCTTGAAATGTGGATGTTCTTGTGATTTTCTGTCGTTAGGGGGCAAGTTCCATGTATGGGTGGCTACGGATGAGCTTCCTTCGGCTGGAACGACGTCTCAGGTCTCTCTTACCGTCTATGGTCAGAAGGGAGATTCCGGTCTCATACCACTCGGATCGCCCGATGGAAACATCTTCCAACCGGGGAACAGCGACGAATTTGAGGTAGCCTGTGTTTCAATCAATCAGTCAACCAATCAATCAATCAATCAATCAATCAAACAGTCAATCAGTCAATTCAATCAATCAATCAATCGATCGATCAATCAATCAAACAGTCAATCAGTCACTTCAATCTATCGATCGATCAATCAAACAGTCAATCAGTCAATTTAATCAATCAATTAATCAGTCAGTCATTCGGTCAGCCAGTAGGCCTAAGTCAATTAGCCAGTCAATCCATTAAATCAAAAAATCAATTAATCAATCAACCAAGCATTAAATAAATAAACAGAGCAAACAACCAATCAACGACTTCATTTCATTTATTCTCGGCATCAATTTTCTCTCTATTTGATTGGATTGATTGATTAGTTGATTGTTTTGCAGGTTATTGATTTACATATTGATTGTTGTTCTTTTCTTCGCAGATATCGACTGGCAACATCGGGGACATCTATAAGATACGAATATCGCACGACAATTCTGGCGACTCTCCCGCTTGGTTCTGTGATGAGGTCAGTCATAGGATCATTGGATCTTCAAACGTCCTCTTACAGCATTAGCCTAATTATCATTTGAAGATTTTATCTGAGGCATCATTCTTGCCCCGTTTGTTATTTAGCCTATTGCCTATCATTATCACTAAGCCCCCTCCTACTATTATTATTATTTTTAAAAATATTTACTAAGCTTATTATTATTATTCTGACATAAGTGCGTTGTGCTTAATCTAAGGTGAAGTTGAAAGACCTGCATACAGACGAGGAATTCCTCTTCAAATGTCACAACTGGCTTTCACGTGATGAGGAAGATTCGGAAATCTGTCGTGAAATACCAGTCACTCGCGATGAACAACATTTGTATCCAGGTGCGTTGAACGCCTCTCTCTTAATATAGCCTACACTGTGAAGCAGAATTGAAAGAATTGACATCAAAAGAATTAAATTCCTTTCTTTAACTGTCCTTTGAATAATTTATGCTTAAGCCAGAAACAACTCTTTCGCTAAACATTTCGAATTTTTACTTTTTTGTGTTTTAAAACAGTAAGATGGTTAATTGACACTAAATCCCAGACACGGATGAACATTGCATTTTATATAGTAGACACTAGACAACTTGCCTGATAGTTGCAAAGCGTCATGCCATGGACGTAAGGAAGCTTCGAAGATTTACGAAGGTATACGAAGCATAGGCGTAGGGGAGATTTCAGGAGTGGGGGGTGGGGGCAAAAGTTACACTTTTGCCCGAAAAATCTGATGACCTTTTTTTAGTCATCCGGTCGAAATCCTGCGAAAATTTTTGATAGAGTGTTTTATTTTTCATGGTCTGCTTGCCCGAAAACCAGACTTGCCTGAATTTTGGGGGCATTTGCCCCCTCTGGACCCCCGTCTCCTACGCCTATATGATACGAAGGTACCTTAATTTGAGTGAAGCCATGGGATGTTAAAAGGTTTTGATATGGTTGGGTGTCTTTTGTAGTTGTCATTTACGACGTGACGGTGGTGACGGGCGACCTGTGGAACGGGGGCACAAGCGCCAATGTTTACATGACCATATATGGAGAGAGGGGTGACACAGGGGTCAGGCAGCTGTACACGACCGAAGAGCGGGAGAAATTTCAAATGGATCAGGTTAGTACCGTAATCTTATTCTCCAAACTTTTTGAGCCCGTTTCGATAGCTGAGCTATGGAAATCAGCTCATTCACTAGAGTTGCATAATGTGATCCGACTGTACATGTGCTGCAGTATCTTGTTTAATTAAAGGCTTTGAAAGAACTCAATACTGCCAGAAATTTGATTGTGACCTCAAAGTCGTTACTGAATGTAGGTTATTGATCGACATTTTTCCAGCAAGAGTTACAATCGTCACTTTGATGAGCTAAATAATCGAAACGGAATTCCGTTTCGATTATTTAGCTCATCAAAGTGACGATTGTACAAGTATCACCCTAATTGTCAACTATTATTGTTAGTCAATGAATTAATTACTCATTGTGAATATGTAGGCCTACCATTGTCGGTTTTTATGCGAACAATAAGCACATTGAATTGTATTGAAAAGATGACAACGTAATTTAAGAAGTGTTTTGTGTGCGTGAATGAATACGTCGTGTGTATTTCAGTGGAGAATTTCACAATGCTATTGTTTGAATCTTTTAAGGATGGTTGTCAAAGATCTGTTGATGAAACTGTTAAGGACGGAGCAAACAGGTTGCACACTGCTCGTCATGTGAATGATTATGTTCGAGTGTGTCACATGATTTATTTGTCACATGACTTATTTGTCACATGATTTAATTGTCACATGATTTATTTGTCACATGATTTAATTGTCACGTGATTTACTTGTCACACCATTTATTTCGTAAATTATTTGCCACATGATTCATTTGTGTCACACAGAGCAAGGTCTGCTATTTAGTTTCACATGATTTGGAGTGCCTGCTTTTGGGGGTGTGACTGTGTTTGGGTTGACTTTTTGGAAACGACTTTTATATCAGAATATCAGGATTACTGTTTTTGGGATCATTGTTTTTGAAGGCCACTGTTGTCAAATATTTTTAAAGACATGGATATCACTTGCATGGCGCATGTTATGTAGAATTATTTCTGCAAAACTCTGTTGGTTCTCTAATATTGGGAAAACATATGTTGCTGAGGTTTAACAGTCAAATGATTCATATCCAAAAACGTGCATGAGAAGGGTATAGATGAACATCTGATACACTTAAAGGTTGTTTGCACGCAATTGTTGTTATACCTTGTTAATAAAGGTAAAGATATTACTCTTTTTTATTAAGGCAAGGTAACGCACGTGTTAATAAAGGTAACGGTAACGCTCGTCTTTATAATATATCGGTTAAGGTAAACACGCTTGTTGTTACGTTCCCATGGTTACCCTGCAACGGATTCATACATGTAAATGGCCTTTATAAAAAATTCACCAGCCTCTACATGTAAGTTCCTCGACTTGAAGGAGCATTCGACTGCAGCGCACACACGGCCATGCAAATCGAACAATAATTAGACGACTTTTCACCTCACTGACCTACGAAGATGGAGGACATTTTGATCTCGTCATTCTTTCAAGTGCTAACCATGTTCGTGCTGCTTAACTTCACCACACCTTTCGTCACCATACCAAAAGCGCTATAATAATGAATACACGTTGGTCGTTGACTTGATCATAATTTGACAGAATGAACCTGGTTTTGAACCGGGGAAGCGGCATCAATAGTATATAGCGCACGACAGACAGTTCAGCAACTGAAAAAAGACCCGATCCATTTATCGACGCAACCACGAGCACCTTGCGAGGCAGTCGAGAGAGTAATTATTCGTCCCATTAAACTAACGCGGAGTTGAATTGTATCTATACGCCGGTTGTCAATCACACGGAACGTTTAATGCTTAATGCCTGCATGTGACGTCGGTTCAACTGTTGGCCTTGGCTTTGCCGCTGAGTTCTCGTTGCTATGGTGATATCGATGTTGTCGGTGGCACCAGCAGCGTTCCAGTTGTGTGATCATGCATAATAATATCTGCAGAGACAATTGTTTTCCGATGCATTGTCTCTTTACGTTGGCGTTCTGGCACCGTCGGACGCGGTGCTTGCTTGTCGCTTGTCGCGGAAATGTTGCAGTAGCTACCTGTTGTGGAGTACTTGGTTTATTGTCTCTCGTGTATATTGTCTCTTGAGTTTTGTTCAATGCTTTTCCCGCCGTTGTCTCATAATTAATGCTCCACGTGTGACCCTGACCACAAAATAATTGGTAGATATTTGAAATCTCTTTCGCGCTATACCTGCTCCGTGGAGTGTGAAGCACCTTCAAAAACTGTACCATGATATGAGCTTGTTAGAATTGGGTCGCCCTGTGATTTGGTCAAGCTTCAATGAAATCCTGTTCACAGTAATACTCTGTTTTAATGACAATTGCGCTTTAATTACCTCGTGTTTTAATTACCTATTTTAATGACCCTGCAGTGTGTTTTAACGACCCCGCACGTGTTTTAATGAACTACCGGCATGTTTTAATGACCACAAGATTTAATGATCCGGCTTGAGGTCCATATCGATTACAGAGCCCTCGTGGGCCCATCCATAGCCAATATAGGGTCCATCTAGAGTCCATGTGGGGCCTGTACGAGGTCAGTCCAGAGACCATGTTTGGCCCATCTAGAGCCCATTGAAATGTTGACGGGGTGACTGTCATGGAAGTATGCCTTTTTCAGTTTCATCCTAAGCTCGTGTTGGCCCAAAAAGATGTGGGGTCTATCCAGAGACCATGTCGGACTCATCCAGAGTCCAAGTGTGCCCTATATGAGGCCAATCCAGAGACCATTTTGAGCCTATACAGAGCTTATGTACATGTATAGGACCCATCCAGAGCCCATCCAGTGACATTGTGGGTCCATCCAGCACCCATGGAAATGTTGGCTATTATTTAATTTGCTTTTTCAGTCTGATTCGTTTACCATGGAAGCCGTTTCCCTTGGCAACCTGACGCGGGTCATCGTCGGCCATGATGGCGTTGGCCCTGGCAACGGGTGGTTTCTCGATCAAGTCGTTGTCAAGGAAACGACGAAACCTACAACGACTCAATGGTGCTTTCCATGCAGAAGGTCGGTTCCAAGTTCACGGTTCAGAGTTCAAGAAGTAAACTGTAAGTAAGTAAGTAAGTTGGTAAGTAATAAAGAAAATAAATGAGGTAAGTAAGCATGTAAGTGAGCTATGAAGTAGGAAAGAAAGTAAGTAAGGTAAGTAATTAAGTAAGTACGTAGGTTATTAAGTCGGAAGAAAGTAAGGTAAGTATGTAAGTAGTAGGTTATCAAGTAAGAAAGAAAGTGAGTAAGATAAGTAAATAAATATAAGTAGGTAAGTATATTTTATTTTGTAAGGATCCAGGAGAACTGGCAAATTCACAGCACTGTTACTCAATCTATACATGGCATGCTTAATGCATACGAACAAAACGTTTAAAACTATCAAAAAATTGAATGAGAGAAGTTTTTGTATAGGCACCCATGCAACTACGTGTTTGTGCTACGGCGCCATGTAAATTGTAGTAATTATTATCATTGCTGTTATCAACAAAGGGTAACATAATATATTGCGCAGGACGTAGCCTATTAAATGTTGGTTCACGATTATCATCTTTTAGTTGCTGTGAAATCGATTCCAAAACATTTCCTGCTTGTTCAGATGCAGATAAAAAAAAGGGAAGCAAAGGGGACGTTGGCCGTTATTGGATGGACTATGAATAGTTGCTATAGTTGTGGACATAACCGAATTTGAACAGAATCTGAACAAAACGTTAAATCAATCTGACGGAGAACAATGGCCGTCATCTATTTACACTGGTCATCGACAAATGGTTCATATGAGACACTAGTGATGGTGTCTACATGTGCGATGTGTTGCACTGGTTACCTGTATCCCAACATACATGCATCTTGTATCGGATTGCTGCTCTGGTTTCACGCTGCATGCATCCGCGGTTGCTCTCTATCTCACGTGCGTGATGTGATCTCTTTTGTCCGGTCCCTAACGTTGAAGCGCGTCGCCCACTTCGCTCTGCGATGAAGGGACAACTCGATCCTATATAATTATATAGTTCCACGGACTCGCCTAGCTGCCAGGCAACGCCGAGCTCTCTCGGTTGTTGTAGCTCCATCCATCTGGAATGTGACCTCCATCCTTCGAAGCTGCGTTTATTACATCTGACCACTCAAACTCTGTTCATAAATCTGTCAAGTCTTTTCTTTTGCCGTGGCTGGGCTGGGAGTACTCCTGAGTAAGCTAGCGTATACTACTTAAAGTGGCGCCAAATAGGATTAGGCCTAAGTCCATAGAATGGATGAATGGATGAATTAATTAATTAATAAATGAATTAATGACTGAATGAATAAAATGAATTAACGATGACGAAGAGTGAAGAATTTTCACAGTGTCCTTACACAGTGACTGCATGCCACAGTGGAGTCTCAAACCTCTTACACGAGCAGATGCCAGATAGCTTTGCCTACGAGACATCCCTACCTCATGTAATAAGTTGTGGTATTTCAATAGGCCTAAATAGTTCCTCAACACACAATACACGCGCCGCCGGCCGAGTGATTGAAGTTAGTAATTGCGTTTAATTGCAATGAATAAAAGCATTACAAATGAAATATTTTGACACTGGTTATCTTTGGTTCTTTTGTCACCAGGTGGTTGGATGAAGCAGAGGATGATGGGAAGATCGTGCGCGAACTGAAGTTGATGGACAGTCTGTCGGAGGAGAAGTACAAGAAGGAGCTTGTAAGAATATCTCGGTTTAGTTCATAAGTATATCAGTTAGAATGCTAGATCATAAATATATCGGTTAGATCATAAATATATTGGTTAGATCATAAATATATCGGTTAGATCATAATTTATCGGTTAGATTGTTGCCAGGCAAACTTGACTTTTACATTCATTAATTTTTCTGGCATTGTATGTTTAAAACCTTTGTCTGTTATGTACATCGTTGTTTTCTTTTCTTTTCCAGTTTGACCATCAGAAATGGAAATTCCAGACAGGGTCTCATGTTGTTCTCTACTCGAAAATGTCTCAGAGACCTCTGCGAATTGGACCAGATGGTCTGGTAGATGCCAAAGAGGAGGAGGATGGAAATGGTCTGAAATCAACTAATGAATAGAGAAATTTATTCAAATATGAAATATTTTATAAATTTATGGATTTATATAGCCTACGATGAATTTTCTATAAGTAAAATTAAGCAAATTAGACTCTGATTTTTTCGTTAATATGGAGACGATATTTGTTAAGTCATTCATTAATTTTTTAATTCATTCATTCGTTCATTTCATACATACGGGTAGGCCTACATTATTTCATTCAAACCCTCGTTCACTTGACCAGTCATTAACTTGTTCTTTCATTCACTCGCTCTTTTTATAATTCATTCATGATTTTGCTCTTTTATTCATTCATTTCTTCGTTCATTCATTCATTCTTACATTTGGCTACTAATTTATTTGTTCATTCGTTCATTCATTCGTATTTTCTGCCCGAATTGACCAAAGTGTTGAAGTCTTTAGGCCTATGTATTGCATTGGTAGGCATTATATGCGGCGTTTGTTTTGCTTTTTGCAGGTGTGTTTCTTGTCCTGCATAAGAGAGGCATCTACAGAATCTTCCAAAGTCTCGCTAAACCTAACCTTCACCTCGCAATTGACAATGGCCGACTTGTTAGCCAGGTAGAAAGTTTGGTGTGCTAGACAACGACTAAGGGTAGTGGTGGTAGTTGCGGACTTGTAGTGGTGGTGGTTGTAGTTGTGCTGATGATGGTGGTTGGCTTGGACGATGATGGCGAAGATGATGATGATGATGATGATGACGACGACGACGACGACGATGATGATGATGATGATGATGATGATGATGATGACGATGATGACGATGACGATGATGATGTTCGATGATGACGATGCCGATGATGACGATGACGACGATAACGACGACGATGGTTAAGTCTCAATTTATCCCGTCATCAGTAGGCCTATCATTATTCTAAAAACATCTTCTTAGAACTTAGATTGTTTCCAGACAAAGAATATTTTTATAGTCTCTTCATCGATTGTGTTTCAGCCTAAAAGCAACGCAATGACGGAGTTCATCGTTCAGCCTCAACCGGATCGCAGTGTATCGTTGGAGTCTGTTCGACATCCTCGTCAGTTCGTTGGGATGAAGAAAGATGGACGTGCGGTGAATGGGAGTGGAGGAAAAGCAAACGAACCATCGCAACATTTCTTCGTCTACTGTCAGGTAGAAATGTTGAGTGTTTTGGAATGCAAAATGTTGTTGGATGGATCGTGAATGATGTTAGGAGACATGTATTGGTAGGTTTGGATCAGGAGGCTTCGATATGAAGGATTTTATTAGAAGGGTTGGATTGGAAGCCTCTGTCAGTCTCAATGGAAGGTTTGGATTAGAAGACTTCGATTAGGAGACATGGATTCGGAGGCCTGGATTAGGAGACTTAGATTATGAAACATTCATTATAATTCTTGGATTAGAAGGCTTTGATTATATAGAACACTTGGATTAGTAGGCTTGGAATAGGAGGCTTTGATTAGGTGGGATTTGATTGGTTTGCTCGATGTCGAGTTACCTGATTAGCCTCCTTGCTGGCTAATTGGCTTGATGAGTGAATGTCAGATTGGAAGCAATGAACTTGATTTGATTTGATTTGATCTCGATTTGATTTCTATGATTGACATAATATGTGACGTCCGTGTGAACATTCTTCTTCTTGTCAAGGGAGCGTTTCGTGACGGTGGTGTTGTTATTCTCTGGACGTCATCATCACAGACGCTGAGGGTTGACAAGGAATCACATCTATCGGCCACCGGAAGTCCAGTACGATCCGCCATGTTTCGAGTCCACAGATCGGAGGAAGAATCTGGAGTGCGGATGTTTGAGAGCGTCCACTTTCCAAACCAATTCATCCAGATGAGAGACAGCGGTCACTGTGATGTCAAGGTCAGCATCTTCATACTTTGCGTTGTGTGACAAAGTTATGTTAAATTACATTATGTGTTGTATGAGTTTAGTGTGGATAAAATTAATAACTGAGAGGTCAGACGTTGGTTTATGTCGAGTTGAAATATGCAATGAAAACTTTATGGTGCCTTTATAAGGAGGGGGTGTTTAACCCCTCAGCCCCACGGCATTTCTTTTCCTTATTATGTGACAAGTTGAGCATTTGAGTGGGTTCTGAGGTGCCTTTGTTCTTGTGCTGGTAATTGGAGTTTCTTTGTAGGGCCTAGGCCCTAATTGGCGTAATCTGTGTGATTAGTGTAATATGTGTAATTGGTGCAATTTATTATATGGATGTGATATGTGTGATTGGTGTGATAAATGTTATTGGTATAATTAATTGGTGAAACCGACGTGATCGGCGAGGGGTTGGTGTAATAACGATAATAATCTATATATATATAAATGTAACGGCGTTCGCACGAATCTTCCTCATAAAGGATCTTGGTAAGTCCTGGACCGATTCTTTTCAAAATTGCAGCAAAACGTTCCGTTAATATAGGCGCAGGTTTGTATAATGCTTTTTTCCAAAATCTTCTACAACAAAAAAATAACTTTCACTTCCATTCGACCGATTCCGAGTTGAATATGCGCTATATGAACCTTGCGCAACCGCCATTTTTAAACGCGAACTATTTTTGGCGAATGCATTTGGACGGTTTCAATTTGAACTCACAATCGGTCGAATCGAAGTGAAAGTTATTTCTTTTTGTTATGGACGGTTTGAATTTTAACTCTCAATCGGTCGAATCGAAGTGAAAGTTATTTCTTTTGTAAAAGATCTGCAAATTCGACCGTTTTACGCCCGCCGATAGGCTTTGCTTCGGGCGCGTGTTCCGTTTATGTAGCGCATTTCAACACATTCGATTCCGGCCTTTTTGATGTTCCGCGTCGCTCTGTTCCGCGTCGCTGTCGCCCCGTGTCGGAAAGGGACGGTGCGAAGGAGGAAAGGAAGGGAAGGAGCGGGACGAAGAGGGAGGGGAGAGATGGAGGATGTAAGGGGAGAGATGGAGGATGTAAGGGGAGTGGAGGGGGAGGGGAGGAGGGGAGGGGTGGAAGGGGGAAGGGGAGAGGGAGAGGGGGCGGGGGAATAGAGGGGAGGGGAGGGGAAGAGGGGGAGGGAAGAGGAGGGGGCGGGGAGAGGGCGGAGGAGAGAGGGGGAGGGGGAGAGAGGGGAGAGGGGAGAGAGGGGAGGATTGGAGGCAGAGGACGGTCTTTTCTGCCACAGCAACGCGTGGCCGGGTTCAGCTAGTAAGTAATAATAATTACGACATTTTATATGGCGCCGTAACGTGGCCATACCACTACAAGGGCGCAAGAGCGTAATCGGTTTAATCAGCGTAGTTGATGTAATCAATGTAATATGTATAATCAGCAGCATAAGTGGTGTGATAAACCCCCAACTCCGACAATTCTCACCCTGTCGGTCCGATGATGTTTCTATTTTTGTTTTAGGGAGTGGGTGACAGATTCTGTGAGTTCCGAGTGGGTCGCGTCAAGGAGAAGGATTACGTCACCCTGGAATCCGTTGCCTGTCCAGGGTTGTTTGTCGGAATGACACGAGAGGGAAGAGTGAAACCAACGGATGACGATGACGACACAGGAAGCGGAAGGAACGTTCGATTCTATCCAGAGATTGTTGAATGTAAGTCACATAATATTTGGATCTTGAAATGGTTCGTCTGTTATGTGTGTGTGTGTGTGTGTGTGTGTGTGTGCGTGTGCAGGCTATAATATAAAGAAATACAAGCATGCCAAATGTAAGCCAACTCACACAGTCCACTCCTACCCCACCCCATCCCCACCTCGAGAACTAAAACTCTTGCAACGGGAATTAAAATTATTTGCAAAATATGGTTTGCCAACTTCAGCCCATTGCTTAAAAACTTTTCTATATCCTTGGGGCGCGCATGCTAGAGAGCCTCTTTGATTAGTTGCTACTGCTAGAGGCGTTTGACAAAGTCCAGATACAATACAATACAATACACTTGAATACAGAGTTTATCAGAGAAAGATGGCGAGTGGTTTTGGAGACAGGTGCATTGGAAACTGGGATTGATCACGTGGAGAGATTTACTGTTTATAGGTTAAGCGTTATACCGAAGAGTGGAGATTGTCTGAAAAGGAGATTTCCAGGAACAATTACTGGATACGTAAAATTGCATGGATTAATAATTACAACATTAAGTTGTGAAAAGTATTACCATAGGACTGGATATTAAATGAGGTCTTATCTAGGAAGAAGAATAATGTTTACGTGAGACTGACTTAATATAAACGAGGTAATTACGATTTAAAGGTGTCTAAATACTGTGTAACGGGCCTTATAATTGCAATGTGTATTTGGCAAACATCTGCTGCAGTTAAAACTTTAACAAGAAAATAACTTAATCAATAGGGAATGTAGGCCTACATGTATGGAGGATGGATAGGTGGGTGGAAGGGGGGATGGGTGGATTGGCGGATGGGTTGGCGTGTGGGTAGATGGGTGGATGAATGCGTGAGTGGGCGTGTGGGTGGATGGATGGACAGATGGATGAATGGATAGATAGTGGATGGGTGCACAGGTGGACCACTGAACATGTTAGTGGATGCATAGATGGATAGATGGATGGATGGATGGATGGATGGATGGATGGATGGATGGATGGATGGATGGATGGATGGATGGATGGATGGATGGATGGATGGATGGATGGATGGATGGATGGATGGATGGATGGATGGATGGATGGATGGATGGATGGATGGATGGATGGATGGATGGATGGATGGATGGATGGATGGATGGATGGATGGATGGATGGATGGATGGATGGATGGATGGATGGATGGATGGATGGATGGATGGATGGATGGATGGATGGATGGATGGATGGATGGATGGATGGATGGATGGATGGATGGATGGATGGATGGATGGATGGATGGATGGATGGATGGATGGATGGATGGATGGATGGATGGATGGATAAGGTGCTTCTGCATAGCTGATTCAAGTCACCGACTGCCTAAGAGTCAAATTTCTATAATCGCCATCATCATCACCATCATCGTCATCGTCGTCGTCGTCGTCATCATCATCATCATCATCATCATCATCATCATCATCATCATCATCATCATCATCATCATCATCATCATCATCATCATCATCATCATCATCATCATCATCATCATCATTTATTAATGCGCATGTGTTCAAAATGGCGGTTTGCCGGTTTGAAATGTGCGAAAATATATAATGATTTGGGATATTTGCATTACTTTATACCTCTGCAATCTAATTCGTCAGATGGAAATTCTAAGTCTCTGGCTTCGTCTCCGCGCGAAGCTACTCCAGAAATCTATTCACCTCTGCAAAAGCCGAGGAATACACATCGTGAACCGATCGAGAAGGAAAAGGATGAGAAGCAGAAGGATGAGGAGCAGGAGATGGACGTTGATGAACGACAACCAAGTGTTGCATCAATCTATGACGGTAAAAAGTATAATATTACCGGACATAGGCCTACATTGCAAATTCGTAATTATAATTGTGTTGTTGTTGTTGTTGTTGTTATTATTTTTTTTTATCCGTTTTTATCCATGACTTTATGATCATCGTATGACCGCGTTCATGTCAGTTTGAAATAGTTACCGACAATGTTATAGCCTAGTGATTGTTTTATTGTAGGCCATTAATATTATTATTAGCAGTATAGTCTATTAGGCCTACTGTTATTATTATTTTTTTGTTAGTATTATTGTTATTATTGTAATTCTTGTTATTATTTTTGTTGTTTTAGTATTATTTTATCATCATCAACATCATCAGCAGTAGCAGCATCGTCGTCGTCATCATCATCATCGTCATCATCATCATCTGAATCAGAATTTGAATCAGAATCAGAATTTGATTCAGAATCAGAATTTGAATCAGAATCAGAATTTGAATCAGAATCAGAATTTGAATCAGAATCAGAATTTGAATCAGAATGTGAATCAGAATCAGAATTTGAATCAGAATCAGAATTTGAATCAGAATCAGAATTTGAATCAGAATCAGAATTTGAATCAGAATCAGAATTTGAATCAGAATGTGAATCAGAATCAGAATTTGAATCAGAATCAGAATTTGAATCAGAATTTGAATCAGAATTTGAATCAGAATCAGAATTTGAATCAGAATTTGAATCAGAATCAGAATTTGAATCAAAATGTGAATCAGAATCAGAATTTGAATCAGAATCAGAATGTGAATCAGAATCAGAATTTGAATCAGAATCAGAATTTGAATCAGAATCAGAATTTGAATCAGAATGTGAATCAGAATCAGAATTTGAATCAGAATCAGAATTTGAATCAGAATGTGAATCAGAATTTGAATCAGAATCAGAATTTGAATCAGAATCAGAATTTGATTCAGAATCAGAATTTGAATCAGAATCAGAATTTGAATCAGAATCAGAATTTGAATCAGAATCAGAATCAGCATCGTCATGCAAAATTTTAATAACAGTATTTGGGTTTAGTGAAATGACGTGATTCGAACGGGTAACAAGTCTTTAGAATAAGCACGACCTCGATCACGACCTTTGTTTTACTGCTGAGTCGCACTATATAAATATTCAATCTCCACCAATTAGCAGTTTGTTTTCTATGAGCAGACGGTGATTGGAAGGTTTGGCTGACGACCGGTGAGTCAGCAAAGAATGCTGACATCGCTCTTGTTATCTACGGTGATCATGGAAACTCCGGATTGATCATCCTTGGATCATCATCCGGATCGAAGGGACTCTTCCAGTCGGGAAACACCGACGAGTTCAAGGTAAGGACATCGAAGACATTTACCATAATTAAACCTTGTCTCAATATATGGCGTATACCTTACATTTCCAACTGTTTTGTACGTCTTATCATTCTTACCGGTACCTGAAACTACATTCTTTACTTTCTCTTGTCTGAACCTTCTTCATTTTTATCTTTCCATTCATTGCTATTCGGAAACGGACAATTAATCCGGAGCGAAAATTTCCGAGCCGGACAATTCGGTGCGGCCATTCGAAGCAGTGAAGAATTAGGCCCTATAATATTCGCATCAACCCAACTTCTATTGAAACAAGAACTATTTTCATAATTCTAACTTCCACTGAAGCAACGATATATAAATCAACCCAACTTCCATTTAGGCTAAAAATTTCGTCGATCCGCTCCGAATTATCTTCTCCGAATTATCTTCTCCGAATTATCTTCTCCGAATTATCTTCTCCGAATTATCTTCTCCGAATTATCTTCTCCGAATTATCTTCTCCGAATTATCTTCTCCGAATTATCTTCTCCGAATTATCTTCTCTGAGTTATCTTCTCCAAATTATCTTCTCCGAATTATCTTCTTCGAATTATCTTCTCCGAATTGTCAAGACACCTTTTTTACCTTCTCTACCCAGTAGGCCCTATTAATGTATCATTCTTTTTACGTGTCACTACATTAATCCTTTCATCAATACTATATATTGTATTCTTGTTGCAACGTTTCCAATCCAAAATGGAGCCTTTTTTGCTCTTCAGTCTCTTCAGAAATAAAGCCCCAGATAGATGGCAACGGGTTAGCTTACTTAAATCTTGTGATTTCATTGGATTGCGTGATGATGATGTTGTAGATAAATCTGCAAGATATTGGAACGGTCTTCAAACTGCGAATCGAACTTTTGCCACAGAAATCAAAACAGCAACCATCCATGAAAGTCAAACTGGTCGGTGAAGCAACTCTTGATCTACAACATTGTCATTAATTATTTCTTTGTGCTTTGGTAGTCAAGTTCGCCGGACCCACAATATAGGCTCAGCTGCATGCCATTGGCACTTTAGGGGTCTACAGTGGCAATAATGTGGCCAATGTCCTCCGGTTAAGTTATGGGTTTTCACATTATAGGCTTATAGCTATAGTTCCAATGTAGTTAGTTACCCGTTTGGGAGTTGATATTCTTACTTTTGTCATTTCTTTCTCGTTTTTAGAATTTCTCTACAGAGTCTGCTTGCTTCACAGCCAGTTTTGGGTCATATAAACTTGTTTTGGTCTGCTTATCTTTTTTCCAACATTTTCTAGTATAATTTATAAATGACCTTTTCGTTGTGTTTTAAATGTCTTTTATTTGTGTGATGAAAAGGTTAAACTTCAGAACATGAAATCAAAAGAAGTTCTTCGTTTCAAATTCGATCGATGGTTGTCTAGACAGACGGACGATCGCGACATCTCGCGAGAATTGCCAGCGGTTAGACCAAAGCAACCGATTCTACCAGGTTCCTAACTCTTTTTTGGACGCCATAGTAAAAAATTTCCCTTTGCACGTTCCAATTAAGTCCACATAAATCAACGACTGACCCCCTCCCCAATTACTTTTCTACAATTCTCGTTCTGCGTTGCACGAATTTCTTCTTTCTTCTACAATGGTTGACTTGTGTTCCTGTGTGATACTTTAATTGCTTAATTGCTTTGTTTGTCCCTTGCATCTTGCAACTATATTCCTATCCACTTACTGACTTATGGATCTAAAGTTAAAAGTCATCCCTGGGCCGCAGGCCCATTGGCGAGGCGCTCATCTCCTTTCCTAAGCCCTTGAGCCGGCAATGGACGAATCCCAAGGTCCTGGGCACGGGGCCAGTGATTTCCCAGGACTTGCCGTTTACTTCCCAGCTTACGCCGGTACCAAATTATACTGCTTGGTGACAGAGGCACGTGTGCGTGAACAACTTGCCCAAGGTCGTTACCCGGATTTGAACCCGCAACCTTCCGCTCTGTGAGCGGACGCGTTACCGGTCCGCCACCAGGTCGCACATTGTGGATCTAATGAACTATAATATAGCCTACCTGATTATTTAGCTACTTGCTTTGCTCAACTACATGGTACTAATTAATAAATTACATTCTTACTAGCTATTTACAAATCGATCTACTTCTAATCTACTTGATGGTGTGTTTCTGCTTCATTGATTAAAGGAGGGGGTGTGTTACTTGGCACCTGCACTTTTGAAGTGCCACTCCCAAGCCTGGAGAAAGGAGGAGTGCAATGCTGATGAGATTTGTTATTACACTGTGTCGTTAAACTGAAACAAACAACCAATCGCTAGTGCGATTTTCAATTCTTTGCAACCACACGACTGAGTAGAACGTTTCAACTTTCAAGGCAATTAGGCCTACGTACACACCTCTTTTAATGAGTTGATCGATCTAGAAGTACAAGTTGTCTGGAAATAATAGTTATCATAACTTATCCTGGTCTTTGTTGAGTGTCGATTAGTGACGTAAATTATATCCGGCAAACATGTTCCGGTCACAAATACGTTCCGAAAAGCTGGTGCAGCATAGACTAAGAAGCGGTTGCAGAATTTCAGAGAGGATGATTACTGGAGGCCGAGAGAGAGAAAGATATGATGATGAGCCAGTAGACCTGGGCGGTTGGATGGTGATTACATGTAGTTGACGAATGTAGGAGGGCTGAGAGGTTTGAAGAGCGTTGTAGGTTAGAGATACAATTTCAATGATAGTAGTTTCATAGTCGTTTGAATAGTCGTTTGAATAGTCGTTTGAATAGTCGTTTGAATAGTCATTTGCATAGTGGATTGCAGAGGGGAAAGAAATGTCCTTAACGCATGAGAATCTGATAAGTGAAAACGAGTCATTAGGTCATTAGTAGGCTATAGCCCATAATATTATAGTGTGAGAGGAAGCTCATTTCAATATAATAGGCTAGTCCTACGTATCGTTAATGTAATATTTTACTTAGGCCTAATACCATGAGATGCTTGCGTGCTTTTTCCATGGCTGCTTTCTTTCTTCATTTTGTTTTCCACTCTTGCCATTCATCGTTAGTCGTTTTCTCTTCTTCAAATCAAATCAAATCATTTATTGTTCCCATAATATAACGTCAAAAACAGAAAAAAATGTGACACAAGTAGTAATTAACATAGAAACGCATTGGGTAGAGACTTTAGGTGCAGATTAGGGAGCAATAGGCACTCCAGAAGAGACAATTCCCGCTTAGTAGGGGCCTATATACCATGATTAAGTTAAACAAGATTGTTCGCTACAGTACAGCAAAAAATGTCATGTCGATATTACATAAGTTGATGTTCACATGTTTCTTCTGTTTTCTACAGCTGTAAAGTATCGTGTTGAGACGTATACTGGTTCCCTGCCTGGATCCGACACGGATGCCTCCGTCTGTGTCAATCTGTTTGGTGAGCGGGGTGACATAGGAAAAAGGATTCTGTTTCGGTCAAACAACGAAACAAAGTTCGTGGAAGGACAGGTTCGTTGAAATTCTGTGCATCAGCAAATGTGTTCTTCTGGTCTTTTAAAGTAAAAGTCTTGTCTGAATGCCGTCGTGAACCATAAGAAGAGATTTGTGTTTTGGTACAGCTAATGTGGCCAGTCAAATGAAAAGGCGACTGTTGCCTAGCATCGGTTGCTTGGCAACAGTTGCTTAGCGACAGTTGCTTGGCATCAATTCAGTTGCCTTGTATCGGTTGCTTAGCAATCAATTGCTTAACAACGGGGTAAAATAAAATGACAATATTCTTTATTTGACCGCCATTCACTAAGTGTTAGCAGAATTTTGGGTGTAAACATATAATTATTAGAATTGATCGAGTCAATGAAATGTTAAAACAACACAACACATTATCCTACATGTATGTCCAAAATCGTATAATAATTATTATCATCCTAATGATAAAAGTTGCTTAGCATTAGTTGCTTAGCATTAGTTGCGTATTAGTTGCTTAGCATTAGGGTCTGGTTGATTAGCATAGTTGCTTACTGCTTAGCATTAGGGGCCTTGTTGCTTACCATTAGTTGCTTAGCATAAGTCGGCAAGTATAGGCCTATTATATTGTAACATGGATTCAAGAGAACGAGCACCTAAATTATCACAGAGGCCCAGAAGTTACCCAAAGGCAATCTGCTTCGATTCTCTTCTATACTTTGAACCATTAGCATATTCACAAGTGAACCAATCGTTCGTTTTAGGTCGACACGTTTGAATTTGAGGCAGTGTCTTTGGGAGAAGTGACGAAATGCTACATCTCACACGATGGCTTTGGTCCAGGAGAAGGATGGTTCTGCAAACAAGTCGTCGTTACTGAGTTGACAACACAAACGAAATATGTCTTTCCGTGTGACATGTTAGTTGATCTAAGATATAGTTTCAGTTGTAACTGTTTTCATGATAAAGTACATATTGATAATCTTCTCTGTCACATTGCAAAAGTTAATTAGTTAGTCAACATCATAAAACATTTTACCGTAGGGCTAGCCTACTATTTACTTTTGTTGAACAGCATAGTTATTTGCAAGGAAAAATAATTCGTGACCTGTTATGGTTTACTGTTGAATTCATAACAGAATTTAGTCATAATGTCATTCATTCATTCGTTTATCGTTCATTCAATCATTCGTTCATTCGTTCATTCATTCTTTCATTCGTTCATTCATTCATTCATTCATTCATCCATTCATCCATTCATTCATCCATTCATTCATTCGTTCGTTCGTTCATTCATTCATTCATTCACTCATTCATTCTTTCGCTCAAGTATATCAGACGAATATAGGAAATTACCGACTTATGAATAGGTCGTCTAATGTGGACGTCACAATATTAGACATTATAAGCCTACGCCACCGAACGCGAAATCGCCTGAATCCGATGACCCTCCATGCACTCCCTGCGTATACGTAATAATATACAGACCCTATATTGTATAGATGGATAATTGATTATTTTATCAACTGATGTGGTACGTTGTCTTAATTGTCACATACAGGTGGTTGGACAGCAGCATCGATGATGGAAAGACGGAAAGGATTCTCCACGTCCAAGGTCAGTCTTATTTCAGATCAGAGGGGAAACGAGTTCAGAAATATATTTTATAATAATATGATTTCATACGGTGATAATATGCAGTTCTCTGGTATTTTAACTTCCTGTATATTCATGGCCTATTTTGAGTACACTGTAAACTGGTTGCTGGCTATTAGTTTTCCACTAGTGGCGTGATGTGGAAACACAATAATAGTATCCATGAACCTAGAAATTTGTTCGTCTAGTGTTTCTGCTCCGTTTGAAGCTTTTCTTTCACTTTTTAGATCAAGAAACTATGAAGGTTGACAAGGAAGAGACATTGGGTACGTCTTATTATGAGATACTCTCTTGTAAAAAAGTTTTTTGTTAGATTTACGTTAGATACTCTCTTGTAAAAAAGTTTTTTGTTAGATTAACTGTCTTGAGCACAACTTTATAAGCTTCCTATGGATGTAAAAGATGAAATGTTCTTGCTATGAATTAACGTACTACACGGAAGACCTAGCATATCGGCTCTATAGAAGTTCTTAGAACAGTTAACATTAGATTTAGTGCCGGCTCTTGTTTAAATGATTTTTTCTCGATTCATTTTCACAAATTATTCGCGATTATTCAATTTAAATCGATGAACTTGGTTTGCATTACATCAGTTACTAGGCCCACTTTCTTGTGTACAAAATACGTCGCTCGAACTGTTTAAAGCAGTTAAAACGATTCCTTTGGCGCCAGCTTTAGATTTGCCTTCAGCATTGACTTCAGAAGCACAACGATTGCTTGATTCCGCTTGAAAAGAGAGGCAATATCTAGCATTTAGCCTACCAGGTATTATAGTACTTTCGTGTCAAGGTAGGCCCTGGAGGTCAGCAAGCAACTGCCCGTTTAAAACTTAACAACTGGCATAGAGAGCCACTGTAATACACTCAAGTGATCTGATTAAATGGTTCATTTTAAATTTCAAACTTCATTGCCAGTTTAACAACAGTTACTGACCTAATTGAAATTATTATTGCTGTTTTCAGCCAAAGTTCCACTGGCAGCGGGCATTAAAGACAAACCAGCCAAATCCAAACGTACGCAGTAATATTTGTTTGTACTTTGGAAATTAGGAAATAATTCTTACCTTTTGAAGAAGAAGAAGTTAACCAAGAGCTAATCTGGGTGCTGCATTTTAAAGTGGATTGAACACCTTAATTACACAACAGTTACGTAGTATTTTGTGCGATTTACACGACATTCACTACTCTTTGCAGCCGTTGCAGTGGGAGTCATTTGTATAATGCTTGCCCAACTCAGGACATTAAGACATGTGCTAATTGCCATGGCAGTCACAGCGCTGCTTATAAAGGATGTCCTGAGTATGTTAAAACTCAAGAAATTTTAAGTATTAGGGCCTTGCAAAAGGTGTCATATGCAGAAGCTGCAAAGAGATATCTTACACAAAATGTGACTTTAGTAGATGATGCAGATACAGAACAGGCCATAGTAACAGATACGCAAAGCAGCAGTGGAAACATCATAAATAGAGAAGGTAATTCTGTCGAGCAACGAACAGAAAGCACTAAGCCAGTCCAATTACCTGAACAGACTGTAAAAGAATTCATTAGTTTTGACCACAGTAGATATAAGGCAATTAATGTGTCTCAACCAGACAAAAACAACATTCAACAATATGATGACCTTACATGTAAGCTTATGACTTTCGTTTTGGGTGTTTTGGCTGCTATCGATAAGTCCAAAACCAGCATGGAAGCTAAACATCGGGTATCTAAGGGGGCCTCAGATTTCCTGTTTGAAGGTGAGATCCAGTTCAGATGGACTAAGCCAGATAATGGAAACGTTTAAAATTGTTTGGTTTCTTATGATGGCTTGTGTTATCGCACATTGGAACATGCGTGGCCTGAGGGCAAATCTTTACCAGTTTAAAAACTATCTTTGTAACACAAGAATATCTCCAGATGTCTCTAATAGACTAGAAGTTGCTAATAAATTCAATGATTACTTTGTAAACATTGGTCCGACGTTAGCTGCCAAAATTGGTGAAAACTCAGAAGCATTTGAAACATTCTTAAAGGACTCGCAGAGTTCTTCTTTCGGACTTTTTCCTACCAGCAAGCGTGAAGTGATTGATGTTGCAAAACAATTAAGAACAACTTACAGTTCGGGTATGGACGATATTAATCCTAGTGTTGCAAAAGCCACAATTCAGCTTATTGCCGAACCTCTGGCTCAAATTATAAATAGTTCATTTTTTACTGGCATCATCCCACCAGAAATAAAAATGGCTAAAGTCATACCTCTGTATAAATCAGGTGAAAGACACAAAATAAATAACTATCGACCCATCTCTATACTTCCATTTTTTTCCAAATTCTTTGAAAGGATCATGTATAACAGATTGATGGATTATTTCCTTAAAATGAATGTACTATCACCTAATCAATACGGCTTCCAAAAACAACATTCCACATATATGGCACTCCTGGAAATACAATGTAAAATCTTAGAATCTATGGATAACCGAGAACTTTCTCTAGGAATATTTTTTGATCTATCCAAGGCCTTTGATACTGTAAACCACAAAATTTTATTAAAAAAACTTGAACACTATGGTATCAGAGGTGTAAGTAAGGCATGGATTTCTGATTTTCTTCACAACAGATCACAACATGTTTATTTTAAAGGTCATTTATCTGTTGGTAAACCCACAAGTCTTTTCCCTCTTCTTCTCTACGTGTGACCTTCAGTCTCTTCGGAAGCTTCTTCGTATAAGTTCGTGGTAGCGTAGGCCTATCCCTAGATAACTGTTTCATTAGCTAAATGGCTAGGTTAAAGAATCTACAGTCTTTCACTGTTTTGTTAACCAACAACGACGACGTGTTTAACTCTTCTTATTATACTCCAAAATCCGATATAAAGTAAAACGATCAGCAACAACACAACAATGACTACACTTGCGTTATCATAACAACTACACGACTACTATCTTCATCAGTCTACTCTATCGCAACTCAACAACAACTCTTACAGCCTATCTCAACGGCTCTCAACACGCAACTCTCCTTCTTCACTTCCACTCCCTTCTTGTACAATTAACGTACGCTCGTCTAGACGTCACGTGCTGTCCAGACAATCACCTGTGCAGACGCCGCGCGGCAATTTGCACCTGGCCTACTTACGTCGCTGTACGACAATCGGCGTGCACTGATTAAATTAGCTGACATTACCTCCTTCCTTTCTTTTGAAGAGAGCTAATTAATCTTAAAAATTAGCGAACGTATAATGCTTAAACTAAATACAAACAATTCTTATACTAAATGCAATCACAAAATACCTTATACTACAATCTCGATAAGCAGTCTGCTACTACATTCAACTTTCCTTTCTTATAGTTCAACAGAATGTCAAAATTTTGCAATGATAAAGACCATCTGACTAACTTAGCAGACTTCGACATTGACTCAGTCAAATAAACTAAAGGATTATGATCAGTGAACACATTAATCTTGGAACCAATAATGATTTCTTTCAATTTGTTTAAAGCCCATATGATTGCATAGGCTTCCTTCTCAATCGTCGCCCATCTCCTCTGGGTATCTGTCAGCTTCTGGCTGATAAATGAAACGGGACGTTCTATCCCCTCATCGTCCACTTGTGACAGCACAGCCCCCACAGCAAAATCACTGCTATCACAGTACAAATTAAATGGTTTGCCAACCTCGAACATGTACAGAATAACATTCGATAAAACAATTTCTTTAAGAGAATCAAAAGATTTCTGGTGGTCCTGAGTCCAAATAATGTTCTCAGGTGTCTGCTTGCTAGTTAAATCTGTCAATGGTTTAGCAATCTCAGCAAAATTACAAATAAATTGTCTGTAGAAACCAAAGAATCCTAACATTTGCTTCACTTGCTTCTTCGTTTCAGGGTTTTTTAAATTAATCAAACTGTCAATCCTATCTGGATTCATCATCTTCTTCCCTGAACCAATGAGGTGACCGATGAATTTCACCTCACTCTTACCAAACACACATTTCTTCAAGTTCAAAGTTACATTATGCAGTCTTATTTGTTTCAAAAACAATTCTAAATGTTTCAAATGAATGTTCCAATCATCAGAATGGACTGCAATGTCATCAACATAGGGTTCAGTAAATGCATCAATCGGTTGCAAAATCATGTTTATGGCTTTTACAAAAGTCCGTCCAGAGTTAATCATTCCAAAAGGGACACGTGTAAATTCGTACAGTCCATTATGGGTAACGAATGCGGTTTTCCATTGGTCGGATTTCTTCACCGGACAAGTCCAGTAAGCACTGCGACAGTCCAAGACGGAAATAAACTTGGATTTCCCGACTTTGCTCAGCACATCGTTGACGATCGGCATGGGGTATCGACAATTTTCAGTATATGAATTCACGTACCTGTAGTCGCACGCGAGTCTCAAGGATCCGTCCTTCTTCTTGACGATGACCAGCGGACTTGCCATTCTGCTCGACGACGGCTGAATGATGTTTGCTTTCAGCATCTCTTGTATTTGTTTGTCCACTTCTGCGCGGTATATCAACGGTATTCGATAAGCCGTGAACTCCTTCTCTCGAAAGTCTGGTCTCAGCACCACTTCGTGTTCTACCAATGTACATAATCCAGGTTTGTCCGAAAATCTGTCTGCATATCGGTTCAGTACATCCAGTAGCTGTTTCTGTTGCTCGCTCGTAAGATGTCCGATCTGTTCATAGTCCAATTGCAGCGATTTCTGTGTCGTCTCTGCATGGTCTTCTTTCAATGGTAGCTCTACCACTGATCCGAATTCGTCGTCCTCTTCCACGATGAGACCACACGATAATGTTCTTGCGATGAACTTCCTCATTTTGTTGGCATGGACGATTCGTCGGCCGTTTTCATTCATATCTACCAGATACGAATACTTGGATCTTCTTTGTAGCACTGTACATGGACCATGCCATCGTGAGATCAATTTATTGGTTGACGTTGGATACAGGACGATGACGTTTTCTCCTGGTTCGAATTCTTTATCCTTGGCCCTCTTGTTGTATTGACTGGCGTATTGTTTTTGCTTTTCCTCTGCACAATTCTCAGCAAATATCAAAGCTTTCTCCATGTCTGCTCTTAAGTTCTTCAGGTACTTTGCTGGTTGTACTCCAATGTTTGGCGGTAGATTTATTTCTTTGGTCCAGCTTTCCTTTAAGATAGTTAATGGTCCTCTTGGCATTTTTCCATACACCAGCAGATATGGTGCCACTCCTGTCGTTGCGTTAGGAACTTCTCTCAATGCCCATACGGTAAACGGAATGATTTTATGCCACTGTCTTGGATTTTCCACAATGACATGATGTACCATCTTCTTGAACGTCTGGTTCCATCTCTCGACTAATCCGGCTGCCTCTGGATGCCCCGGTGAATCGAATCGTGGACAGCATCCCATCAATTTCAAAAATTCTCTTGTAAGACTGGCTGTAAAATTCGTGCCTCTGTCGCTGGTGATCACAGACGGCACCCCCACGTCAATGAAAAGCTTCATCAAAGCTTCGCACACAGCCTTAGCAGTCAATGACTTCAGCAAGAAGATTGTCGGCCATCTTGTACATGAATCCACTATGCACAAGCAATACTTATGCCCAGCTGCTGACTTCGGTTCTATTGGGCCTACCACGTCCATAGTCATCCGTCGGAATGGACCATCTTCCCTTGGAATTGGTGTAATCGGCACTCGATCCATCACCAAACTTCGTGCCTTCAGCTGACACTTCTCACAGGACTTACAAAATTTCACCACGTCTCGACGCATCTTTGGCCAGACAAAGGACAACTTGATTCTCTCTCGTGTCTTCTCTTCTCCCAAGTGTCCGCCAAATACTGACTCGTGAGCTAATTCCATTACTTGAATTCTTCTCTCTTTCGGTAACACCAACTGGTACACTAGCTGATCCAGCATTTGATGTTTCTTATACATCAATCCATTCACCACGCTAAACTCTGATCCTTGGTCTTCAGCGATCCTCCACCACGATTTCAGTGACTCGTCATTTCTCTGCTGCTCCTCGAATTTCTTCGCATCTTCCAGCTGTCTTTCATCGTTCGAATTCTCTGTGAACAAGTCCCTCATACTTGTCTCCAGTTCAGCGTCGCTTCCGGAATCTTCACTATCATTTCGTTCACATGCAGCCATCTCTTCTTCAGTTTCATTGTTCTCAGATGTTGTTCTTTCGTCATCTTGGATGCTGAGTTCATCATCGCTTTCCGTGTCATCTTCTTGCGAACTTTCGTTTATCGTTTCATCTTCTCCGTCTTCGACTTCTGCTCTCCGACTTTGTGCTCTTGTAGTCACATTCGCTTGTAGCTCTCCTTGCAATATACTGATTGGTGGAACCTCTTTCAGTTCTGCAATTATCTCTGGATGTAGCAGGAACTTTTCTGGATTTTCTTTACACAGTTCTGCTGAAATGCTGGCACACACTAAAGTTAAATATGGCGCGATATTTATTGTCCTGTCCTCTGTAGCTGCTCCTTCGTTACGACCGCTCATCCGCACTTCGATTTTCACCAACTTAGCTGGAATCGGCTCTCCAGCTACACATTGCAAATGAACTCTGCCGATTTCTTCTACTGTCGTTCCTTTCAGTAGTTCCTCGTTGATTACTGGTATCTCGGTCCCCGAGTCAATCAACGCCTCGACTTGCACAGGCTGCCCATCAGTCCCACGTATCTCCACATTTACATGCTGCAACGATATCTTCTTTATGCGTTGACACTCCTCTTTACTTTTTGTTTCTCGACAACTTTCTGCAATGGAAGTAGTCTTTATCGCTTCTTTCAGTATGGTGAACTGCGGCGTACACTTCATCACTGACTTTACTTCTGTTTCTTGGTTGCATTGTTCTTCCCAACCAGGAGGTGCATTTATCACTTGTATCTGGTTTACTCGAAGATTTTCTGCACTTCTGCTAAAGTTCTTCCTCAGATTTGCCGCTCCTGGTGCTTGGCAATGTTTTATTAGGTGTTTATCAGAATTGCAATTGTGGCAACGCTTCTTGATAAAACTTCTTTGCTCCTTGTTCTCCCACTTGTTGTACGGCGTGTAAGATGCATTACTTTCTGTTGGGCGTCCCAGCGGCGGAGTTCGATTGTAGGCTTGTCTGTCCCACGTTGACTGTTGTTTATCTTGCGACCACTGCTTTCCAGAATAATCATCTTTCTTTGCATCATTACTCTTGGCTTGGCTTCCGGTGTCTTTGCTATCCTTGTTCCACTTGGGTTGCTTTGGACTATTGTCCCATGCTTCAAATTTCGGTTTGTCTTGGAACATCACACCAATCCGATTGTTTACATGTATATCTGCGAGATCTGCAACATTACTAGCTTCCAAGCATTCTGTGCCCTCTTTTGCTAAGACAAACTGCAGTGGACCTGGTGGTAAACATTCTTTCAGCTTATCCGCCACTAACAAATCAAACAGCTTCTCGTAGTCTTTGTCCACTCGTCTACTTCGGACATAATAATTCAACAGGTTCTTCAGCCTAGCCGTGAACATCGTATACGTTTCTTCGGCTGTCTTCTTGGCATCTGCAAACCTTGACCTGTACTCACGAGCTGTTAACTTGAATTCCTTCAACAAATGCTCTTTCACTGCATCGTATTTATCTAAATTCTCAAATGACAATCGATTCAATACCGTTCGCGCTCTCGGGGTCATCAATGGCAACAACAATTTCACCCAATATTGCTTTTCCACAGCGAAGCTATTGAATGCATTTTCAACTGTTTCAAAATATAATGGCACTTCCATCATATCATACGGCATCTTCGGTAACACATGCTTCATTGCGTCACCTATCTTCTTAATCTTGGACACCATTGTCTCACTTTCTTTGAGCCTAATCTGTTCTGATACTTCCCGGCTCTTACGATCATCTTCGTCCCTCTTCTTCAGTCGATCTTGATCTTCGATTCTCCGCAGTTCTTCTTGTTCAATCTTCTGCTGCAACAGTTCTAACTGCTTTCTGCGTTCTTCTTTTTCAATGGCCATTTCTTTAAGTTGAGCCTCCTTGATAGCAAGTTTCTTTTGTTCTAACTGCATCTGCTCTTCTCTTTCTCTTTCTGCTTTTTCCAAATTGTCTTTTCCGGCTTGAAATTCTTCCTGACGAATTTCTTCTGCTCTCTCCAGTTCTTGTAAACGCATCTTTTCTTTTTCTTCCTCGCGAGCCTTTTTGTCCTCAATCTGCTGCTTTCGTATTTCTTCATCGCTTTTTCTTGCTTTTTCGTACTCTATCATTAACTCCATCCTTCTTCGTTCTGATTCGTCACGATCTATTTTCATTTGTTCTAACTGAAGCTGGAACTGTTGCTTCTGCATGTCTATCTCTTGTTGTCTTATCCTTTCTAATTTTTCTGCTCTTTCCGCTCGTTGCTCCTCTTTCTCTTTCTCCTCTTGTTTACGCTCTTTCTCCTCTTGTTTACGCTGCTCCTCTTTCATTATCATGAATTGCAGCAACGCCTCCATAGACATCGGTGCCTCAGGCTTCTCCACTGGCTTCTCCGCAGCGCCTCCGACAGCACCTTCTTCTTCTTCTTCTTTCTTAGCCCAAACCTCGGCTAAATTTCTCATCAATTCTTCCCTAGACATCTGTTCGACTTCTTCTGCGTCTAGATCTGCTTCAATTAGCAGTTTTATCAGTCTATCAGTAGACATTTTCTTAATATTTGCTTGCTTTTTCTCCGTAAGTTTCTCCATCTTACTTCTTTACTTTACAGATGCTCGATAAATTAGTAGACTACTCTTCAAATGTTTGCAATTGACTGACTTCAATTCTTTATGCACACTTCAATAGACAAGCAAGTTTTTCTACCTTGTAGTCGTTGTGTTGTCGTTTCTCACTGTCGTACGGATGCTCGATGTATCGTTGCTTCTCCCGTGTGCTCGGCTCCTCGATAAATTCGCAGCGTCCGTTCCTCCACAACGTCTGTTGATTGAATAGAATCCCTCCGTTCGTAACTACGATCGTTCTCCTGCAACTTGGATCGTTATCCTGCAACTTGGATCGTTATCCTGCAACTTGGATCGTTATCCCACCGCTGTCACCAAATGTCACAAGTCTTTTCCCTCTTCTTCTCTACGTGTGACCTTCAGTCTCTTCGGAAGCTTCTTCGTATAAGTTCGTGGTAGCGTAGGCCTATCCCTAGATAACTGTTTCATTAGCTAAATGGCTAGGTTAAAGAATCTACAGTCTTTCACTGTTTTGTTAACCAACAACGACGACGTGTTTAACTCTTCTTATTATACTCCAAAATCCGATATAAAGTAAAACGATCAGCAACAACACAACAATGACTACACTTGCGTTATCATAACAACTACACGACTACTATCTTCATCAGTCTACTCTATCGCAACTCAACAACAACTCTTACAGCCTATCTCAACGGCTCTCAACACGCAACTCTCCTTCTTCACTTCCACTCCCTTCTTGTACAATTAACGTACGCTCGTCTAGACGTCACGTGCTGTCCAGACAATCACCTGTGCAGACGCCGCGCGGCAATTTGCACCTGGCCTACTTACGTCGCTGTACGACAATCGGCGTGCACTGATTAAATTAGCTGACACTTGAACACTATGGTATCAGAGGTGTAAGTAAGGCATGGATTTCTGATTTTCTTCACAACAGATCACAACATGTTTATTTTAAAGGTCATTTATCTGTTGGTAAACCCATCAGTTGTGGCGTACCTCAGGGTTCAATTCTGGGGCCATTATTATTTCTAATATATGTAAATGACCTGACGACTACTTCCAAAGTGTTTCACTATATATTGTTTGCTGATGACACGAATGCCTTTATATCTGATAAGTCAATAGAATCATTGTTTGAAAGAGCTAATCATGAGCTCATCACCATTTCTTCCTGGTTTAGAGCTAACAAATTATCGCTTAATATTGATAAAACAAACTTTATTCTTTTTGGATCCCGCCGTAAACTAACGCCAGTGTGTGATTACAGATTGACAATGGATGGTCAAATGATTATGCCGACTGAATCGTGTAAATTTTTAGGTGTGTATCTGGACCAGCACCTCACCTGGAAAGAACACATTAAGCAGATATCTAAAAAAATAGCAAAAAATATTAGCGTGCTATCAAGAATCCGTCACTGTCTCTCTCAAGCTACATTACAAGGCTTATACTATTCCTTAATTTTTCCATACTTGTCATATTGTAACATTTGCTGGGCCTCAACTTATAGTTTTTATTTTAAAAAATTGGAGAGTTTGCAAAAACGTGCCATTCGAACTATTTTCTTATTATGCTGGTCTGTCAGTACCAAACCAATTTTTCGAACCTATAACATACTACGATTATCAGATATATATAAGTTTCAAATCAGTTTGTTCATGTTTCGCTATCATCACAAATTGTTGCCTAGGACATTTGATGGTTATTTTTGTCAGGGAATTGCTGTACATAACCATTTCACTAGAACTCTGTTACACTACCGCACCGATGTTGCACATACTAGGATGAAATTATTTTCGATTAAATGTTCTGGCCCTATGATATGGAATAACCTCCCAAAATATATTACACTTATACCCACCATTAACATGTTTAAGAAAAAATTAAAAGACTGTTTAATCTCTGTTTACTAGATTTAAACAATTGGTCATAATTTGTTTTTTTCTTGTTTTTTGTTTTGTTTTGAAATCTGTGTGTCATTTCATTTCAGTTTATTTTTGTTTCATGTGTAAGATGTTGTGCTTTGCACTGTTTTTTTTACAATAGCCAAATGTTATTGAGAAAGGAAGGGTCAATCCAGCCTCAGCGGGTCCATACGACCTTTTTGGATTGACCCTTTGACTTATGCACCGATCACTCGAAAGTCATTGAATTTGTACTGATTACTGCTCTTTTGTACGTGTTTGATGCTTTGTCAATAAACGGCTTACTTACTTACTTACTTACTTAGATATAATATGTTTGCAAGAAACTTTTTTAAAAGAGAAATATCAAACACCTAAATTTGATAATTATAGTGTTGTAAGAAAGGATAATACTAAGCACAGTCGCGGAGGTTTAGCCATCCTAATTAAAAGTGGTATTAGTTTTACATTATTAGACAGTGATAATATTGAAAATGTTGAAACATTAGGCGTAAATATTAAAACTGAAATTGGTCACTTAGATATTATAAATACATACATCGCTCCAGGAAATAAAATTGCTAAAGCCGATATTGAAAAAATCTTTCCACTAAAAAGAGCCATTGTTTTGGGAGACCTGAATGCTCACAACAAAAGTTGGGGGAGCACAAACATCAATGAAAGAGGTCAGATTTTAGAAGAAATTATAAATGATAAAAGTTTAACTATTCTAAATACAGGACAACCCACATTAATACCTCCCATGCATTCCAAGAATCGTTCAGTAATTGACCTGTCTATTGTAACAAAGGAGCTGGCCTTAAATTGTCGGCATTATGTTTCTAATAATAGCATGGGTTCAGACCATTACTTGTGTAACATAATTGTAAATGAGGAGGTTCAAATTGAACCTAACATGAGTATGCAAATGTGGAAGTTGAAGAAGGCCGACTGGAAAGCTTTTAAGGAAAATAGTCAATATTTTTTAACTGAAGGTCTTATTGATGAAAATAATAATGATACTTTCAAAAATATTGTAGAATCTCTCACGTCATTAGCCAATGAAACGCTACCTTGTAAGAAAAATAAACCCAACAATAAACATTTCCAATTAAATAGGAAACACAAACCAACTCCATTTTGGAATAACAAATGCACCGAAGTAATCTACAGCAGAAATAAAGTTAGAAACAAAGCTATAAAGTCAAAGGAGTTGAAAGACTACATAGAATTAAAACATCAAGAAGCAGTTGTAAAGGTGACCTTAAAATCAGAAGCAAAAGCTAGTTGGGAAAACTTTTGTTCTGAATTAACTGACCAAACTAAATTGGGTAAGGTATGGGACATGGCTCGACGGATGAATGGTGTAACATCATATAGTTCCATCTCAACCTTAAATTCTAATGGATTGCTTGCAGAGAATAATTTAGACAAATCTAACCTATTGGCGCAAATGTATGCCAATACTAGTAGTAATAGTAACTATAGTCCAAAATTTGTTGAGCATTTAAAAAGTGTCAAAAATGAACATAGCCCAATTCCATCTGATAACTTACCAGACCTAGAAGACATAGAGGCTCTTAACGAAAATTTCTCAATCAAAGAATTAAAAGATGCCATTCGAAATTCTAAATGTAATAAATCGCTAGGCGATGACAAAATTCCTTATGAATTTATTAAACATCTACATAGGCGTGCACTTAAAATATTGTTAGATTTTTACAATAAGATATGGACAGAGAGTGAATTGCCTGATGATTGGCATCATGCTATTATATTACCTCTTTTGAAACCGAATAAGAGTGCATCTAATCCTGAATCCTATAGGGCTTATAGGCCCATATCATTGACATCAACTCTGTGTAAAATCATGGAAAAACTGATTACTAATCGGTTGCAGTGGTTTGTGGAAAAAAACAATCTGCTTTAAAAAAATCAGTCTGGTTTCCGAAAAAACAAAAGTACTATAAACCAGATACTTAAATTGCAAGATAATATTTTGAAAAAGTTTAAAAATAAAGAAGATGTATTAGCAATATTTATTGATTTTGAACGTGCATATGACATGCTCCATATTCCAACATTACAGAAAAAGCTCTTAAATATGGGAATTATAGGTAAAACATATAATTGGATAGTAAACTTTTTATCCAATAGAACATTTCAGGTCAAAGTTGGTGCTTTTCTCTCTGACATTTGCATTTTAGAAAATGGTACACCTCAAGGGTCCATTATATCACCCTTATTGTTTCTTATAATGATAAATGACATACCTGGTGAGGTAGATGGAGTACAAATGACCTTATTTGCTGATGACAGCTCCATTTATGCTAGCCATCGCAACCGTAGTAAATTGCAGAACAAAATTCAATTGTCATTAGATACAATTAATGCTTGGTGCAATAAGAACGGTTTTAAAATTTCTATCAGTAAAACTATAGGAGTGTTATTTACTAAGAAACGCAGGCTATCAAACATTGACATAAAAATTGGGAGTGAACACATTAAAATTGAAAAAACAGTAAAATTCCTTGGGGTAATTTTTGATCACAGGTTGTCATGGAAACCACATTTAGAATATGTTATTGCTAAGTGTAGAAATCGTATGAATCTTATGAGAGCAGTGTCTGGCCACCATTGGGGCGCTTCGAAAGAAGCCCTTATTCACATATATCGGGCCCTTATTAGATCAGTCATTGATTACGGGGATGCAGCTTTTTCATCAGCACCTAAATCGTATCTAGATAAGTTATCATCTATTCAGACTGAAGCGCTTAGATTGTGCTGTGGCGCTGCCAAAGGAACTGCAGCCATAGCTCTTCAGAATGAGTGCGGTGAAATGCCTCTAGAAATGAGAAGATTGCAGAGTTCACTAAAGTTGGGTGCTAAAGTTTTGGGAACTTCTGATCATCCGCTTGAATCTGCTTATAAATTGCATTGGACGGATGAGTTCAGAACATCTGGTCAAAATAACCAGTCCACTTACATAAGAACACATAGTTTTTTCTCCTCTCTTAATCTCCCCTTTCAATCCCCCACCTTTCCTACGACTCCATTTTGGTTAAATAATGATATTGATGTCGATGTGAGTCTTCACAAAGAAATGAGTAAGAAATACGACAACCCTGAGCTTTTGCATCTTCTATCACTGGAACATATAAATAAATATCCTACTTTCACGCACATATATACAGATGGTTCAAAAGTAGATAATTTAGTCGCTGCAGCTTATACAATCCCTACCCTAAATTTAGACAAACAACTCCGTCTTTGTGACAACTCTAGCATATTTGCAGCTGAATTAACTGCTATTAAAGAAGTATTCTCCTGGATATCAGAAAATGAAGACCAAGACCTTAAAGACTTTGTTATATTTTCTGACTCTTTAAGTGTTCTGACGTCTATTAAGAATTCGTTTACAAAGTCCCGTCCAAACCTATTACAAGAAACAATAAGAATCTTTAATCAAATTAAAATTAGTAAAGTGCTTTTGATCTGGATCCCGAGTCATGTAAATATATTAGGTAATGAGAGAGCGGATGCTTTAGCAAAGCAATCACTGACTATGCCAATTATTAATTCAACAAACTATTTAGAATTGCAAGAAGTTGCTTCAATTGTAAAATTGCATGTAATTGAGAAGTGGCAGACATACTATGACAGTGTTCCCAAGGGCCATCACTATAAATATACCGGGTGGCGCATAAAAAACGTCCCCAAACTTTGTTAATCTGGCAAATATCTAATTTCAGAGATATCAAATATTAATTTACACCAAAATGTTAAGCAATCATTTCTGTGCACACATGTCAAATTTCAAGAGAGTATGTTTATTATATCACACTCTGCGGCAAGGTTATAACGTCGTACCTGTTAAAATATTTTGCACAAAACTACGTCATTTATTTTGCCGCGAACGAAAGTCTTCAATTGCGCCAGTAAGACTTTATCATGAGACTAGTCGTTTCTCTAAACAAATTTAATGGCATCTGCTGGAGTTTCGATGCACGGTAAAACACACATCATCGTCATTGATCCTCGGAAAACCAAAGTCAATGGAGAGTAGGCCTATTACATTGGCTTGTTACGCGATAAGCTCATTTTCGAACGTCGTATAGGCCTAGTGCGTAGACTTAATCCTGATGACAATTAGGCCTACATCTTTCAACAAGACAGTGCTCCTTCACATCGTTGCAGATTGGATCAGCAATTTCTTCAAGCAAATATCTTTGATTTTATCCACAGTGATGCCTGGTCTCCAAACTCTCCCGATCTAAATCCTATGGTCTAAGCTTACTTATGCACGGAGCGCCCCAAAGGAGCTTGTGTAATGTGTATGCTGGTCGCAGAAAATTGTTTCTAAAATTAATGCTGACGAACTTAAGCAGGTCATTGAAGTAAAAAATTAATGGTCTCTATTAGACGACACACAAATAGGCCTACAGAAGTCAATAGGACAGTGGAAACAGCGTTTAAGGGTCGTTACAAGAGAAGGCGGAGGATCAATTAAACATTTGCTCGCGTAAAACATCATCATTAAACAACTGTGCAAAATTTTGGCAATGGGTCATACAGTTCTAACAACAATTTCTCTCAAACGGTTGAGTATTTTTTAGCTAAAATTTGGCTGTGCTGTACAAATATGAATTATGATTAGTTTGATGTACTATGATTTAGTTTATCTTTAAAATTGTTTAATTGCCAGCCTGCCAGGTTAACAACGTTTGGGAACGTTTTTAATGACGTAGGTTTGTGCAAAATATTTTAACTGGCACGACGCTATAACCTTGCCGCAGAGTGTGATATAATAAACGTACCCTCTTGAAATTTGACATGTGTGCACAGAAATGATTGCTTAACATTTTGGTGTAAATTAATATTTGATATCTTTGAAATTAGATCTTTGCCAGATTAACAAAGTTTGGGGACGTTTTTTATGCGCCACCCGGTATATCTCCAGTTGTGAACACAAACTTGAAATTTACAGACCTTGATAGAAAGAAGGAGGTTCAAATTTCAAGATTACGATTAGGCAAGGTAAATCTAAATGAAAGACTCTATATTATGAAAAAGCATGAAAATGGTCTTTGTAATTTATGTAAAGTCCCAGAGAACATAGATCATTTATTATTAACTTGCAAAAAAGAAAATATCTCTACCACTTTAAGAGATTCCTGTGTTTCTTTTAAAGTAGACTTCAACATCAAGAATTTGCTTGATAGTGGTTATATGCAAAGTGTTGTTTATAGGCTTATAAACCTGATAAATAAAGGAAAAATTGTATAATCTCCGTCATTTGTGGAACAGTGTGGAAATGTGCAAACACCATTTTAATCTGGGAAGCTTTATTTCTGAATGTTTGTTGTTATTTTTGATGTTGTTTGATTTTCTCGTAAATTGTGTGAGCTAAATTAAGAAATAGAACAAGATTCGTACATTGGTTGATCTACAGATTTATAGAGACATTGAGTAACATATTAACAGTTTTGAAACATAGTTGTTTAGTATAACAAATATGATATAAAAAATTTAAGTTGTGTGACAATGTATTCAAAACTGATCATGCGTGTGTACTGTTGTTGTTTTGCTATTACTGATTGTCATGCAATTGTAACATGATTGTGTGGGAATATATTTTGTCGTCATTGCTTTTGTTACAGCAAAACTATATCTAATAGTAACCTGTTTAAGAATTTCTTTCAATGAAATGTAGAAGTTTTGAATCAAATTCGTATTAAGAATGGTAATCAAGAAAATTATGTGACATTTCTTGCATGTAAGCATGTGACAATTACTGCAGTATATAAATGAATTTCCTAAGCAAAGGTTTTAACATAACTTGAATTATTGATGTTATTAACTGTTAACCATTTTGCTCTCAAGCAATGAACACTAATGACATTGAAAACTAATATTATGTTATAGCTATGGCAACGAACATTGATATTGTTATGACAACGTTATATGGTGTATTTTGAACGCCATAAATTCACTATTACTGTCCTGTATAAGCTGTAAATTGTCGTCAACGGCCTTAGATGCCATACGACGACGTTAAACTTTGGTTAAATAAATAAAATTCACTACTCTTTTGTGTTATTTTGTATAAATTTACATAAAATTTGCCTACTTAGTATGAGTTGTTATGTTGCTCAGCTGGTGACTGGCTGTTGACCACTGTCACTGGTCAGCAGAGTGACCATCGAATTGTGGAGACCATTGTCTTCTATGTCTATGGCGAGAAGGGCATCGCTGGACCAATTGAACTCGGCAACGGAGCGGAGGGAAAGTGCTTTGAACCTGGAAAAACAGACGAATTTAAGGTAAACAATATATGATAGTGGTGAGACAAGGGTGGATTGTACTCCACTTTGCACTTAATGATCCGATTAAAGTCATCAGGTTGAAGGTCAAAGGTGACTGGGTCAAGGTCATTGGCTGCGAAGTGGAGTAGAATCCTCTTTTGTTTCACTACTTGTGAGAAATCAATAACATGTAGACTTGAATGAAAGGGTGTTGAATATTTTCAATTTTCAAGGTCTCTACACTGTGGATCAAATTCAAACCCACACTACACGTGGTACAAGTTGATAGCGTTAGAGAGGACATCCTTTCAGTTCCATCTCAAAGGATGCATGACTCGAGAGTCGAGATACATGTAGGCCTAGTCTCGGAGAGTCTTCATAGAAACAACTACCAGTACCAAATGTTATTATTCTTTCCAAAGGGTGATTTAAGAAAGTGACTGGTTTTGAAAATGTTTGCCAGGTCAACTTTGGAACAAGTCTCGGATCGCTTTACAAGGTCAGGATTGGTTTGCACGAGGAAAAAGAAATTGCTGAATCGAGCTGGTTCCTTGAGAAGGTACTTCCATACTTACTTATGTACTTATGTCTACCCACCTAAAACCTTCTTCTTTCAGTTCTTTATTCTTTTTCTTCTTCGTCGTCTTCAAGTGTCGACGTCAAATAGATGTCGCTTAAATTTACATATCATACACAGCTGAACGCAGTGGTCTATTTTAGACACCTTTAAAACACTTCAATCTGACGTTATGTATTTACTATTCGTCACTGGATAATCAATTTCTTGCCGTTGCCCGGTATATTAATTCTTCCGCTACTACATGTTTGTACAATGTACAAATCATAGTCGTAATGTTAGATGAGTTGTCATCTTTGATCTTACATTACCTTACAGACATAATGTTATAATTTTATCATGAGTCGTGTGTTTCCTTACTTACTTAATTGAACAGCTGAAAATGAAGAATCTATCTGGAACGAGGGAGATCCTTTCTTTCGACGTCAACCGTTGGATGTCGAGAACGAAATACGACTGCGCCATCTGGAGAGAGTTGGCCGTCTCCGGACCTGGAAAGAGACCTCTTCCACGTACGTCGACAAGACTTACTTACTTACCGAGTTTAACCCAATCACTATCGTACAGGCTACAGATTTATATAGCACCTTAATCAGTGGATTGACTGTTCATTGTGTATTCGCATATTTTTCATTCTTATTTGTCTGAAATATTGAATAATTATTGTATTGCATTGTATCTATAAATTTTTATACCCCTAGCACCTCTCCCAGTGCACACTAAGAGGCGCTCCAAGTGCAGGAAACCAAGAGAGAACAAAAGTGGTTTCGAGACAGCGAAATGAGGCACTTGGTCCACCAGTTAATAATAATTATAATATTATATTTTTGATTCCTTATTTCTTTATCAGTTATATCTTACTGTTAATTAATTGCTTAAAGGATTTATTCTTGATTCATTACCTAGTTAGAAATAGACCATCTATTATTTTGTTATTTCTATTATTTTGTTGCTTACTCGTATATATACATATTTTTTATTTTTTATCGCTGGTTGTTTATTGATAGCCATTCATTACTTAGTAGTCTTCAGTCATTCTAATAACTGGTATTGATTCTTACTGTTACCATAGTGATCACTTACAACGTTGAAGTGCACACCGGTTCGATTCGTGGCTCCGATACGTCTGCTTCCGTTTTCCTACACATCTTTGGTAACCATGGCGACGCGGGTAAACGCAGGCTTTTCAAGTCACAGAATAATGAGGTCAAGTTCAAACTGGGTCAGGTCGATGTCTTCGAGATCCAGGCCGTGTCCTTGGACGAAATCTCCAAGGTCGTTGTCAGTCATGACTGCACTCGGAAGGGTAAGTAACTTGGCGATGATGTTTGAAGTTGAACCATGTTTATTTGCTTAAGGACTGTCGTTCATTCGTTCATCATTTGACATGCTTGGACTATTGCAATTCCATTCGTGCTGGTCTACCAAAGTTCCAGTTGTACCATTATTGTCCGAGCCATTCTTAACTGCGCTGATTACGCCGTATATCCCCTCCTCTTATTTTACTACAATTCTCACCTTGTAGTGGCCCTTCCAATCAAGGGTTTATAGGAACCTCGGGTAAAACAACAATAATAGTATAGGTCTATTATTATAATGGCTGTGTTCAAAGTGTCTACAATTTTTAACCGTGATCTACGTTTGAGATTCGAGTTTTTTGTTTTGCACGACAAAGATGGAGGTTGGTACCTGGAGAAGATTATCATCCGTGAAGGTCAGGCGCGAGTCTTCCATCTGCCGTGCGGAAGATGGTTGGACGCAGGGAAGGAGGATGGAGCGATAGAAAGGGTTCTTGTACCACAAGACCATCCGAGTCCATCTCCAGTTCTTGAGGAACCAATTCGACAGAAGACTCTAGAACATAAAAAGCAGTCACCTGCTCCACGGCAGCAAGGTTAGTTGATTGATTGATTGAGTGAGTGATTGATTTGATGGATTTGATTGATTTGATTGATTTGATTGATTTGATTGATTTGATTGATTTGATTAATTGATTTGATTGATTAATTTGATTGATTGATTAATTGATTGATTGATTAATTGACTGATTGATTACTAAATTATTGTCGACCATTGTTCAGTTTTTCATCTAGCAATTGGTAAACTGTCTGTCTCTGCCTCTGTTCTGGAATAATAATATTATTGTTTGATGATCGTTCTGCAATACAATCAAGATCACCTACATGTAGCTGTAATGATCACCTATTGACGTGGAGCTATTTTAATTTCCTATTTTAAATAAAAATTTTAAATAAAATTCATTGCAAATTGCAATTAACTGTATACATATTTTTTTATTGCATGTGCCAGCCTTCATTTTTTTTTATTATTCATTCATCCATTCATTCGTTCTTTCATGCATTCATTCATTTTGTGTTGAATCTATAATTATTGTAGATAATCTGTGGAAAATCTGGATCGTAAGGAAAGATGTTGAGAAGACGGTGGGTTCGTTCTCAACAGATGGCGTCATCGTTGTTATTTATGGCGACAAGGGGATTTCCCACGAGATTCTTCTGGACGATGAACGTGCGGTGGATGGCGATGATGATGACGTCACCGAGTTCAAAGTATAACAACTGACTTTTTGGGGTTTTGGGGGAGTTATTCTTAGGCCTACTTGTCAAATTCCTCCGCTCATGATACTTCGACAGTATACCCGTCCCAAGCCTGGATAAAGGAGGCGGGCGACGCAAATGATATTTGTGTCACACAGTATCAATAAACTGAAACTACCGCTGCTCTTACCGCATGACAGTCATTTGTGCTGGTGTGTGGTGGGTGGTGGTGGGCGGTGGTGGGCGATGGTGGTGGGTGGTGGTGGATGGTCGTAGTGACGGAGGTGTGATATAAGCTTAATTGGTGAGGGTCACGCTGGACCGGTCACGTTATCCGCATGGCTGATTCACGAATCCCGAAGCAAATCTTCTACGGTCAGCTCGCACAAGGTAACCGGGCGCAGGGAGGACAATATAAGCGCTACAAGGACAATCTGAAGTGCAACCTGAAAAAGTGCGGCATCACAGCTGCTGACCTGGAGGGACTTGCGGTGGAGCGCTCGCAGTGGCGCGGCACATGCAGCGAGGCGGTGGAAAGATTTGAAACTCAAAGGATGGCGCTGCTTAAGGAGAAGCGGCAGCGGCGCAAAGCAAGGAAACAATGCGCTGAACATAGCAGGACCTGATAGCCCAGGACTAGAACACTACTTGCGACGTGAGATCTGTCGTATCGACAGCTCAGTCCATCAATTGGTGAGGGGTAATTGCGGTGCTGGTAATGACTTGATGATGACAGCAATCATGGGCATTGTGATGATGTGGATGATATAGTGACTATGGTGATGCTGGGCCAGGAAAACCATGCGGTGGTGGTAGGCTATTTATGGTGGTATCTTTGGCTTAATACCCAGCGATTTGGTCAATCATGCAGTACTAGGCCGGCCTACTTCATTCTAGCGATTTGCCTATACTGCAGATGACGTATTCTTTATAATTATACTTATTTATTCTAATTATGAGTGCAAATTTTTCTGCTATAGAGTCACCTTTATGAAAAGCCAATCGACATTAAAATCGGTTTTCCATACAAAGTTCGTCTTGGTCTGAAGAAGCCAAAGGTCAACGATTTCTTCATAAAACAGGTCAGGTCATGACACACATCACTGATTTAATGACACTTAATTTTCATTGCAAAGCCTAAATTTCGTTGAAGTTGCACTTTCCTCTCAGATCGGTAATTTATCTTAAGATTCTGCTCATGATTATTAATTCGTCATTTCGACTTAGACAAGTCTGTCATAATAATGCATGGGTCAACGACGCCTTTTACGTATTAAGAGTTCAGTTATTAGAGAGAGACGGACGGACGGACAGACAGACAGACATAGATGGGGAGAGAGACAGACAGACAAACAGACAGATACAGAGAGAGAAAGACAGAGACACAGAGACAGAATTATTTTATTTATCATCACAATAACAGTGTTGCACATTTTCGTGTACACTCTCACAAGTTGACATCAAAATGGTTAACCTCTAAGCCTCTAAGGAACACACTCATGGTTCCGCTATCTTGGTCACCGAAAATTTCCATTACACATTTCAGCAAATTAATCATTTAAATCGCAGTTTTACTTTCAATGCATTTGATCTTCTTAATTTCAAACTTAGGTGCGGATGAAGAACATGGAGATGGGAAAGGAATATACATTTGAAGTGAATACAACACTGTCTTCAGCAATAGCAGAGACTGGATGGATGGAAAGATCACTGAATTCCTATAGGGAGAACAACAAGCCTGGAAAATTGGTTGAGAACTCTCCCGGTAAGTAGGCCTATATAATAAATTATATAAATATAATATATAATTTTATAATATAGCCTACAGTATAATACATGTATATAGCCGAACCGAACATTCGCTTTGTATTCACTTGTAACATCGCTCCATAAATTTTAGACTCTGTTACATTACTTGTATCTTTAACCAGAGAGCTTTACTTGCAGAGGGTCGTTTAATGTAGACAATTATTTTGTTATTTCTTTGTCAGTGCTGACGTACCTGGCTGAGGTGTACACGGGTGACGTCACTAATGGAGGAACAAAAGCAAAAGTTCATTTGATGATCGTTGGAGAGAGAGGAGACACAGGAAGAAGGAGTTTGAGGAAGTCACTGTCAGCAGAAGATGAAGCATTCACAGTCGGAAGTGTAAGAATTTAACATAACAATACACCAGATAACACAGCAATACTTTACACTTAACTAGTCGAGTCAATCTACGAAATAACTTCGATGAACCCAAAAATTTGCAAAAAAGGGTTTTAGGATGATTTTCTGGTGTCTTATGTCTGGTGATAAACATGCTAAAAGTTGCAAGAAATTGGACCACGGCAAGTGGTGTAATTTTGGAGGGAAAAAAGATGGCCGCCATTTGGATCAGGCTTGGAATCTGGAAATGACACTGTTAGAAGCAAATCAAATTTCCCCCGCCATTTTGGTTTTCTTTCAGTGCTACGTACACTTGTGTCTTTGATTCTATTGCATGCCTAGAACCCTCACGTCTTAATTTAAATTACAAAATCGTGTTCCTATCACATACAATACCAGACTTACAGCCTTTTGAAGCAATAAGTCGCCATTTTGGCAGCCATCTTGTTTTCCCATGTAACCGCTAAAAACCAAACTTGCTAACCACGATTTTCGTTTTCAGGAGGGTCAAATTAGTCTAGAAATGCACGTTAGGGGTCATTGCATAATTACGTAACGCTCGAGGGTGGGTGGGTGGGGTCATTAAAAACGTTACGAAACGTTACGGGGGTGGGTGGGTGGGAGGAGCTAAACGTTACGTAACGCCATGAAAAAAATTATTAATGAATATTATATCGCATCGAATGTCACTTCAGAGTTCAGACATGATGTGATCGAAGTTTAAACTTCGTGACATTGATTTAAAATTTAACTGAAGGAGGTCTATTTATCTGAATAAGATCTGGCAGTAGAGTGTAGGCCTACATGCCAGGTCAATTCTGTTCTTTCATAGTTTTACCAACGGAACAACGTGATAGGCCTAATTAAATCTCTTTGAATTCATGACATCGAAGATCCACTTTGAAGCATGTTTTACTTAGCGGACACAATACAATGTCAAGCATTTAGAACTATAAGCCTAATGCTTAACAAAACGCGGCAATATTTCTATTAATAATTATCGAAGTGACCAAACTAAGCAAATAATTAGTTTATCTTAATTTTAACTAATTGTTAATGAGCTAACTTATTTAGTCCGTGAAAATTTTCAGCGATGTAAAATTTTATTCTTCCGGAAAAATTTAAGAAAATTGCAGTTCACGCATGAGTCATTTATATAAATAAAACATTTAGTATAATTACAAGCCTAGTCTACTGTCAATTAGCCTATAACTCACATACTAGGCCTAGGCTAAATTTAATTTACTATGAAAATATGAATTATAATTAGGCCATACGCACTCATGAACATAAGCCAATAATAGACCTAAATCTCAATTGATTTGTCGTAGCAATCGTTACGTAACGCTGGGGAGGGTGGGTGGGTGGGTCAAGGACAACGTTACGAAGCGTTACAGGGTGGGTGGGTGGGTCAAAAACGGTCATTTTCGGCGTTACGTAATTATGCAATGACCCCTTAGCAAATTGCTATATGATTTACTTCTAATAGTGTCATTTCCAGATTCCAGGCCTGATCCAATTGTCGGCCATCTTTTCCTCGCCAAACCTACACCACTTGCCGAGGTCCGATTTTGTCAGTGTTGTTGAAAGTATCGGGCAAATGTACTTAAGTAAAAGTAAAAGTAAAATGGATTTTAATTACTTAAGTAAAAGTAAAAGTACTCATCACAAATTTTACTTAAGTAAAAGTAAAAAGTAGCTCCTTCAAATAATACTTTTTAAGTAAAAAGTAAAAGTACCGAATCTTTCTATAAGCTTAACTCAACCTTCAAAAATACTAAATTCTCGAAATTGCACTTATCGTTGAGTCTAGTACGCACGTTTCCGATTCATTGTTAGCACAATGCACAGCTGAAGAGTCGTTCTGCTGCAGAAATGGCAGCGCATCCAGCGTGCACCACCCATCGGAAATCTATTTTTAGGCATGCAAATTTGAATAAGCTGTCTTATCTTAGCGAAACAAAATGTTAATTAGCGCTTTGAGGTAACGAACATTGTAACGAGTGTCGCATAAATTGTAACGAAGTAAAAGTACTAAAATATGGGTAAAATTTTACTTCGTTGAAAGTAAAAGTATTTCATTTTTTCGATACTTCGTTACATGTGAAAGTACTCAAACTTTTACTTAAGTACAGTAACGCGTTACTTTTACTTCGTTACTGTACAACACTGGATTTTGTGCAACTTTAGTATGTTCATCAACAAACCTAAGAGACCAGGAAATCATCTTAAAACGCTTTCTTGCAATTTTTGGGGGTCATTTCGTAGATTGACCGGATTAAAAAGTTATTTGAAAAATGTAACTGTTTTAAGTTAATGTGACTTATAATTAATTTTAGCCCGCTAATAAAGGTGCGTTATTTGCGGATTAAGTTAAATATTGCATGAACAATGTTTTAAAGTCTAAGATGTAGTTTAGGAAATAACATAGTCAAATTATTTTACGCTTCCGCTTTATGTCGCTTTTTTGGTGTTAATTTTTTCGTATAAAATGACTTTTTCCGGTTTTTTAAATTCCGTTTCCATCTTTTTCATATTTATGGCTTAAATACAACATACAATATCAACCTGAAAATGTATTGTATACATATATAGTATATATATATATATTGCACAACATTTTCAGATTTATGTATATTTATATATATAAAGTATACATATAATTATGTATAAATTATATATATGTATATATATATGTGCATTTATTTATATCGCTTTAACATATATCCAGGTTGACATCTTTGAGATTCGAGCAGTTGACTTGCTGAAGCCGGTGAAGGTGATCGTTGGTCATGATGGCAGAGGTCAAGGGTCAGGCTGGTTTCTCGAGAAGGTCATCATCTATTGTGAGAACGGTCGCGACAAACCAAACCGGAAGTTCACGTTTCAATGTCAGAGGTCAGCGAGAAACTTTGACCTCTGCTTATTTTGAACAATGGGGCGCGGTGGTGTAGTGGTGGCGTCGTTGCCTTGGAGCCGGAAGGTCCGAGGTTCGAATCCATCTCGCCGCGTAAGGACCTTGGGCAAGTCCTTCACTCACAATTGCTCAGCGCTTCGGCGTGAAACTCCGATGCAATGTCCGCTCTGCATCGGGAGCGCCTCTGAGTAGTGAGAACTTGAAGGGGTGCTATAACAAGTGCACATACAAACAAAATGCAAAATTTAGTTGTTTGAACATGACATTGTCAATGACAACGATGATGACAATTTGTCATCATCGTTTTTCGTTCATTCATTCCGATAGGCCTACTTTATATAGCGCCTCTTCAAGATATTTACTCCGAAGTTCATCCTTGTGCTAGCCTATGATATGTTGCTATATTGTCACTACAATTTATAGTTACATCACTTAAATATAATAATTATAATGAGGGAATGTTATCTGCCTCTCCAGAACATTGCCACCGCTCCCTGAGCTGTGATGTCATTTAATTCTGGACATCCATTAACCACTTGCCATAGCCTTATTATTAATTATTAATTATTAATAATTATTATAGTTGTTGTAATTATAATAATAATAATGCAAACAAATTGTCTGTTTAACAGATGGTTGGATGAAGCCAAAAATGACGGATTGATTGAGCGGGAACTGGTCTTGTCATCTGCGATATCTGAGGATAGCATAGAAGAAGAAGATGACACAGATGGTTTGTATTGTTTGAATTTAATGGGAAAATGGTTGAATAATTAATTGAAAAGGGTTCATTGGGAGGCTAGGTACTGGTGGTCGTGGTGGTGGCAGCAGCGCGGTGGTAGATTATGGTGGTGGTGATTGCGATGGCGGTATTGGTGGTTCTGGTATTGGTGGTGGTGATGTGGTGGTGCAGATGAATATGGCCAAAGAAGTGGTAATGTTGACTATGAAGATGGTAGTGGTCATGATGCTGGTGGTACTAATGTTTTACACATACATACAGAAAATCCATGATTTTAAATAGAAAACAGAAAAGAGAAAAATTTAATTATTCTATTCTTCATTTATTTTCCAGGTGTTTGGAAAGTTTTTACAAAAACCGGTGTCTACAAGCCAGCGGACGAAGAAGGGGATGAGGAGGAAGATGAAGATGAGGATGAGGGCAACACAAACAACAATGCCAGCAACAAGGAGGATCAGAGGAAGCGAAAGGATTTTGAGCGGAGGAGGAAGGAATTGAGGAAGAAGTTTCACCGTCCTCCACTTCCTCCCACTGGTCAGCTGTACGTGGTTGTCTATGGCAACCGGGGAAACACCGGGGAATTACCATTGAAGCCGGTTAATCCCGATGCTGGGGATATGTTTACACCAGGTCACGAGGACGAGTTCAAGGTATGCACGACAAAGGTCAAAGTTCATGTTCGGTGCATATACGAAGTTATAATAATAAGAATAATAAACTCCGTTTTATTTCAAACTGACGCAGCGCAGCATGATTACAATTCTTAGTATATACGAACGGATGATCACAAGTTAATACTGGAGTTGAATTTAATTGTCTGGCAGCCGTGCAAGGCGTCGTCACGTTCTATTGCTCATTTTAACAATGCCATCGCAACAAAAGCCATCACAGTCGACAGAAATGAGTTTGAACAACGCTAACCAAGTAACCATTCGTATACCATAGCGCACCACTCAGAAGAGTTAGAGTGATACATCACTAAGGTACTGAATGACCATTAGACCTATTCCCATCAAATGAACGTACCAGCGTTGCCACTCTAAAAAAGGAAAAAAGCCAAGTTGGAGGGTCGAAAAAACCCAAGAAAACCCAAGTTGCCCAATTCTTCGGCAATTTCGACAATTTCCCGTAAAAAAACATCTGACGACTCTTTCTTAGTCATCCGGACCAAAATCAAATCTATAAATCCTTCAATTTCCGGTCCGAAAATTCTGATGACCCTTTTTTTTAGTCATCCGGCCCAAATCTTTCCAAAATGTCCACAATTTCCAGATTTTCTTAGTCGAAACAGAAAACCCAAGCAAAAAACCCAAGTTCTTTCCGAAATAACCCCATTTTCCCAAGTTAAAATCGAAAAAACCCTAGATTTTTTGTCGAAAAAAAAACAAGCAAAAAACCCAAGTTCTTCCCGAAAAAAACCCATTTTCCAAGTTCGGATCGAAAAACCCAAGATCTTGTGAAAAACCCCAAGGAGTGGCACCGCTGGAACGTACATGTACGGTGCAATAAAAAATATAGGTATTTATTTATTATTCAACAGTTTAACGACATCTTATAGCTACAAAGGCTGTTGACGTCTTTAAAGTTACGGTATCAATATATTTCAGTTCACTGTTGTTTAAATGTTCCGCAGTTTCTGTCTTTATTGTCTATCTGTTTTCTTTTCATTGTTCTTTCTGGAATTTGTATGATGATCTATGTCCATGGCGACAGTGTTCATAAGGTGGTTGCTGTAGATCCTCTTTGATGCATTGGTCATTATTTAGTGTCACTATTTAACATGCATGCATATATTTAACTATACATTCATTTCCTGATTTTTATTTTATTTATTTTTAATTAATACATATATAAGCAAATAGATTAGATATTAAACATTTATATGAAAATCAAATCATTCAGCCATCATCTATAAGCTTAACAATAATAGCAAAAATCATTTTATTCAATGCCTATTTAATCTATTACAGAATTAGTTAACACAGACACATACACACAAACACATACACACACACAAACACACAACAAATACAACTAAAATTATAATTCATATGCAATACTTCTTACATAATTTTTCCATTAGTTATGGTCATAAGTATATTATAAGCTTCAAGATAAATATCTTGATTAGAGAATATATTTTTAACAGTACATTCCACTTTTTTCTCTACACATTTTTTAAGCAGTAGGATTGAAATGTCATTCTTTTTACAAGCAAACAGCACATGTTCGATTGTTTCAGGCACTTGGCATTTAGAACAAAGGTCTGTTTGGCTTTTACCTATCACTTTCAACCAGGAGTTAGTAAGGGCATGCCCCATTCTAAGTCTGGTAATTTGAACTTCTCTTTTTCTTATGGAGTCCATAAATTTTATATCAGTTGATACCAAAGGTTGGATCGATTTATAAAAACGCCCTTTTCGTTCAAAAATATAGGTATTGAGCGGTTGAGGATTATTATCGTAATGATCATGATCTTTTTAAAGGTGTCCTTAATTCAAGAAGAATCGGCATTTAAAATTGCACGCTGTCACCATGGAAATTGAAAGAATAGAAGTAGCAGTATAGCTTCAGTTCAACGACACCGTCACTGTTTGATAGCAATGATCATCATAATGTCACCCTTCTTCTTTATCCAGGCGTGGGACTTTAGAGTGCAACCAGTGCCGTTTCAGATCCCACTAACTAACAGTCTCCGGACAATTTTTTTCATCGCTTGGGATTAGAACTACCCCAGGTTAAATTTTAATGATGATGATGATGAAGATGATGATGATGATGATGATGACAACGACGATGATAATGATGATGATGACGACGACGACGATGATAATGATGATGATGACGACAACGACGATGGGGGTGGTGGTGGTGGTGGTGGTGATGATGATGATGATGATGGCGACGACGACGACGACGAAGACGATGATGATGATGATGATGATGATGATGATGATGATGAAGACGACGAAGACGACGACGACGATGATGATAACGGGATTTGGTTTGCATTTGATGATGTATCTTTTTGCAGATCACGTTTTCGCAGGACCTGGGGGACATCTATAAAATACGGATTGGATTTACGGATGATACGGAAGACGAGCAGAATTGGTTTCTCGAAAGTGTAAGGCGTTTTATTTTGTTGACAGACACTATAACCGTTGAATTAATGTTAGACCTTCAATAATGACCAGCAATCATAATTATCATGATTGTGGCCACATGAGAAGAAGACATTTTCTTTCTTTCACTCCGTCCTTCAAGTCTACTGTTCTCCTTTCTTCCTTCATGACTGCCTGCTTTTATTTGCCTCCACTGCAGATGTCAACAACTAACTAGAACGAAGGCACGAATAATCATGTGAAAATGAAACAATGAGGTCTTACTTCATTGTGTATACACGGACTAAGATTGCGGAGTCGAACAGGTGATGTTCGGAATATAATGGACCAATTAGGCCTACTGGTGACAGAAGGAAGAGAGGAAGACCAATGAAGAACTGGTAGACCACTATTAGAGACCACTTGAGGTGATGGATATATAGTGGGGTGAGGCCAGGGTACCCAGGTTGTCCTTCATGATTTTCTCCCAATATTCTCTTCAATCGGACAAGGTGGTCTAGCGGCTCCAAGATGTTAATGGTATGGAGCAGACCTGCTGACCGGACCAGTTGAAGCTGGGCAGCATGACGCGAGACAGACTCAAACAGAGAGTGGCGTCGGACTCCTACGGGCAATGGGCCCATAGACTTAAATAGAGAGAGAGAGAGGCCAGGGAGCTTGCAATGGACAATGTTGGACATGGACGAGTGGAAGAGATGTACGTTGTCCGATGTGAAGTCCTGCACGAAAAGGACTAAGAACTAAGTAAGTAAGTCTTGTCTTGCCTTTAATCTTTCGTATGATTCTCATCATGTAGCTGATGTTGGAGGATGCAAAGACTGGTCAGATCCATCGATTCAAACTTAACAGTCGTCTCATCAAGGATGACGATCACGATGGATGCTGCGAGGTTCCTCTGTTGCCTAGCAACCGTGATGCCAAGCATCGGATGGAAGATGAGGAGGAGGATGTGGAGGAGGAAGAGGAGGATGTACTCGGAAAATCAAATCCTAATCCTGGTAAATGAAAGCAGACTCTTTGCCAGGGACGTAACTAGGATTTTTCGTTTGGGGGGGCTTAAGCCCTAAGTATGACCAGTGCTTAAAGTGTAAAAAAAAAGTGCCAGGACGCTGTATTGTAATTGGTCGTGAGTGGCGGCGCGGAAGGCGCGAAGTTGCGAGTGCCGAAGGCACGAAGCCCGTCCCGACTATGGGGTTTGGGGGAGCGTCGTAAGTTCCCCAGCGGGGTCTGGGGCGGAGCCCCAGCGACCAACGCATTTTTGGCTGTGTCGACCTCAAATGGAGCCATTTTTAGGCTCTTGTTTGCCAGCTATTTGTGAACGGTAAAGTCGCGAAAACTTTAAGAATGAGTCGTTTTTCAGTGTCGCAAGGCTCAAGCTACCAGGATAACAATAAAAATCAATCTGCTACTGTAAAAGAGAAAGGTTTTGTCTTTACCGTAAGCTCCCCAGTGGGGTCTGAGGCGGAGCCCCAGCGACCAGCGCATTTTTGGCTGTGTCGACCTCAAATGGAGCCATTTTCAGGCAGTCATGGCCGGTCGTCCGGTAACTGCATGTACGCCGTCCATGCGGTAATCTATTTAAATTAGCCGTAAGCATACAGCGGCTTGATTTCATTTGGGGGGGGGCTTCAGCTTCGTTTGGGGGGGCTTAAGCCCCCCCCAAGCCCAACGCTAGTTACGTCACTGCTCTTTGCTGATGATGTTTTGCTTCCAGCCTTCTTTATACTGCACTTAATTCATATTTTATCTCATTTATTATTTGATTATTTATTATTTGATTATTTATTATTTGATTACTTATTATTTGATTATTTATTATTTGACTATGATTCGTTTATTGTTTGAGTTTTGTTTGGTCTATTTTTTAAAATTTCATTTATATATATGCATAATATGCATATTTATGTACCTAGTGCATACTTTCCTAAGACGTAAGCCTGCGTAATATTATTACGCATTTATTGCTACCTAGAAAGATCGTGATATTGATATTGATCTGACATGTAAAATGGTTATGTCTCTTTCTCTTGCAGTTCTGACTTACACTCTCGAGGTCTATACTGGTTCCCTTCCTAACGCATCTACCGAGGCAACTGTGCATGTTATGTTGGTTGGAAATAGGGGAGACAGTGGAAATCGACTTCTATTGAAACCTTTATCCACTGATGGAAAACCGTTTCAGTCCGGCCAAGTATGACAATTAAGTTTCTTCTTTTGAATCTTTCTGAATCTTACTCAGTTTTATTCTAAGAAAAGATGATACTTTCGGCCATGACGTCCTGTGTGGAACGTAGGAGAGACTTTGTTTGCATAATAATTTTTAAAAATAAGTAAATGAAATATTAAACTGCAATAACTAACTGAATCATCTAAAAAAAAGAATATAGGGTAAATCTTCAGCATACGTTGCTTGGATCTAGGCCTACATAATATTTTATTACGTGTGTGTGTGTGTGCGTGTGTGTATATGTGTGTGTGCGTGCGTGTGCGTGCGTGCGTGTGTGTGTGACCTCCAATGGCGTCTCTTCTAGGTTGCTGTGCATTGCTTAAGAATTAACAATCTTGTTCTTAAAGTCACTTAGCTACCTACGTAGCAAACCCGGATTGGGGCTATAATTATAAATTCACACTTACACGTGACGACATGCCGCAGTAGGGCACCGGTGTATTGACGAGCGCTGAGTGTATTCTTCGTAATATTTGAAGGTGGATGTCTTCGAAATTTCGGCCGTTGACCTTCGGCACGTTCACCAGGTCATCATAGGTCACAATGGAAAGGGCAAAGGTCATGCGTGGTTTCTGGAGCAGGTCAAAGTTCATGTCACTCACGATGATGACGAACAACGATCTCAAAACTTTCCTTGTAACAGGTGACTGTGACGTCACATTCGAAACGAATTTGTCGATAAATGGTTTATAATTGTCTGGTAGAAGAAACTGAATTTAAGTTGACTGGAGAAAGGACACATTATTTTATTAGTTATTAGTGGTGGTGTGGGTGGAAGGCCACATAGATTAATTATTATTATTATCAGCAGCAGTTCTAATGATGATAACTTTTGCATACCTTTGTATGTGTTAAGAATTCATCATCATCATCTTCTTCGTCGTTGTCGTCGTCATTGTCATCATCATCATCATCATCATCATCATCATCATCATCATCATCATCATCATCATCATCGTCGTCGTCGTCGTCGTCATCATCATCATCATAATTATCATCAGCAGCAGCAGCAGCAGCGTTTGAGAAATGCAATCTGAGTTTTGGTTGTGATAACTTTGTGCTGTACAGTACTTTATGGTTAGATAATGGCTGTTATTGAATAGAGATCTTTATTAGTGTTTTATTTTTCCCAGGTGATTTTTGAGTTGATTAATTATTTTTCTTTTTGTCACAGGTGGGTTGAATCAGGTAGTGATGAGGCATTGATTGAAGGAAAGTTACTTCAAGATGATCAGCCACAAAGGAAGCCTACACCACCGGATAAAGAAGGTCATTCACTCACTCGCTCATTAACTCACTCACTCATGCAGTTTGGTAGTTGAATAACTACACTACTCATTTGAACCAACTAAATGGGTATAATTGTTCTTCTTCATCCTCCTGTTGTTTCTTCATCTTCCTCTTGCTTCTCCTCCTCCTCCTTTTTCTTTTTCTTCCTCTTCTTCTTCCTCTTCCTCTTCTTCCTCTTCTTCATCATCTTTTTATTATTATTTTTACTAATTATTATTACCAATTCTTATTAATAGCGTGCTTGATTGTGTTCCCATCATTTCTAATAATATTTAGTAGAATAATTGTTGTAAACAGGATTTTTTTTATCTTGTTGTAGATTTCTGGACGGTATCCATGACAACTGGAGTGATGGACATGAGAGAAGATGCCAGTTCAGAGAAGGAGGAGAAGGAGGAGAAGGAGGAGAAGGAGGAGAAGGAGGAGAAGAAGGAGAAGAAGAATGAGAAGGAGGAGAAGAAGAAGAAGAAGGAGGAGAAGGAGAAGAAGGAGAAGAAGGAGAAGGAGGAGAAGAAGGAGAAGGAGGATAGAGATGACCAATGTCCATCTGCTGACCAGCTGGTCATTGTTGTCTATGGTGACCAGGGAAAGACAGAGGAACTGACCCTGGATCGACTCAATCCAAACGCTGTTGATATGTTCAGTCCAGGACACCTCGACAAGTTCAAGGTCATTATATTACTAATCTGAAGGTCATTCTATTGTCTTCTCTGAAGACCATTCTTTTACCTACTCTGTGTATGTTTGTGGGGACACTTTAGTTCCTCAGGCTGTGGGAATGATGAGCTTATTTTAAACTTAATTAATGATTAATGAGTGACAGCACGCATTTAGGCCTACACATTTTACATCCCATACAATCTATCGCCTGAGAAATCTTTCCGCGGGCGATGCAAAACCGTATTATTTTTGTTTTATTGTTTATTTCCGTAGGCCTACGCGGTCGACCGCCTCTCAATATAATCTTAGGCATGCGCTTTTGCTATAGGGCCTAACCACGATCTAGCCGCCGACTAAGTAGAAGCGGTTCTCTGAGCGTGTCTTATAAATTTACACCTAGTCGTAAACTCTAAGAGAAATCTTTGTTAGTCGCAACTTAGCGCATTATTAGTCAGCATGTCAAAGAGCGCCTCTGAGTAGGTTTCTTGAAGAGGCGCTATATAAATACTCTAAATAAATGTAGGCTAAGACACGACCCTGACGGTCTTGATGAATTCCCAATGATATCTTAACGTATAACCGTTTACATGTATCTTCAGCTGAGTTCATTATAAAGGTGTTCAGCGTATACCGACCTATGTTACATTCTATCACATTTTGACTGTAGGTTGATTTCAACGACGATAGTCTCGGCGAGGTCTATAAAGTTCGAATTGGAACATTAGATGGCAGCACAGTTGAAAAGAGCTGGTTCCCCAGCACGGTAGGTTGACAGTACTGTTCTGTTCAGATTTTCAGTATAGGGTTCCGAAGACTCCCGATAGAGTAATGGATAACACGCTTGCCAAGAGTGCGAGAGGTGACGAGTTCGAGCCCCCGTTGGGCGGATATGCTTTGTAGGCTGCTATTAGCGCCGATTATTGCAGGCTAGCTGTCTGTTCAGTTGGTATAGTTAAGATTTATGTATTCTGTTATCTGAGTTACTGTAGGCCCTAAACTGTTTCAACTGCATAATTGTACACTGTAACCGGTTGCGTTCTGTCAACCGGATTGTTGAATAAACGAAATTTATAATTAAGTAGCCTGGCTGTTCTAGTCTATAGACTAATCGCAATCGTACTATCGTAGGCATAAACTTAGGCCTAAACTTAGGCCTACGAGAAGCAGCTTATTCAGAGGCACTCGGTCAAAATGAGGTCCATAAGCAGAGGGTCGAAAGCCAGAGAGTCAGACGCCTACGAGTCTTTCACTTGAAACTGAAAATATTGTTTTTTCACAGAATTCTATCTTAATTTATTCACTTCCCCTACTTCTCACGCCGTTTCAACTTTAAACAATGTCATCATCCACCATTGTAGCCGTCTGATTGCCTGCCTGCCGGACTCTCCAGATCTTCACACTGCCCTACTGTATACTGACTCTGTTATGGTTGAGTCACTTTTGAGCGCATGTGAATAAGCTGGTTCCCCCTCTGACTAATTTTTGTGGGCGCTGTTGAAATTGTGAGTTTACGATACGATTACGATAGATGGAATAAAAGAATCGGGATAGGATAGGGAAAAGCAGTGTTTTCAGTTTAAGTGAAACATATGGAATGATGTGGAATTTCGGTGAGCTGTCCATAGGATAGGTTGGATATTATTTTGTCGCAAACATAGTAGACTACTGGTTTAATGCTTTGTGCATAAGGTACCGGCACGACAAAAGTTACAAACTGCCACTATTAATCAGATAAAAGTTTAAATAGAGAGTAGAAAAGAATGTAATTAGCTTTGAAAATATTAGGCCTATGCATTATCCTATTTGTTTGCTATAGATTATTGTTTGTCATATTATTTATGTATTTAGGCCTATTACTTTTAAGAAACAATTATTGAAGGTGTCTGCTTGCTATTTTCAGCTAGTGCTAAAGAACAAGAAGGCAGAGAAGCGCTACCGATTTGAACGGACTGGTCATCAGACGATGGGGAAAACTTTGGATGGATGTTGGGAATTTCCTGTGATGGAAGTCAACAAGGAACCCGTGGAAAGCACTTGCAATGGTAATACCATTCATTAAATCATTCATTCATTCATTCATTCATTCATTCATTCATTCATTTATTCATTCGTTTGTTCGTTCGTTCATTCATTCATCCATCCATCCATCCATTCATTCATTCATTCATTCATCCATCCATTCATTCATAAATTCATTCATTCATTCACTCATTCATAAATTCATTCATTCATTCACTCACTCACTCACTCATTCATTCATTCATTCGTTTATTAATTAATTAATGAATTTATTCATTCATTCATTCGTTCGTTCATTCATTCGTTCATTCATTCATTCATTCTTTGTGGGAGTTGTTTGGAGTGCTCACCAAAGGACTGCTGCTTTCCTTTAAGATTTCTTTTACATTAGTTGTAAGTTTTAATTATGTGTTTTTATTTCAGTGTTCAGCTATGAAGTGGAGCTGTACACTGCTTCCAAGAATGCATTGGAGTCATTGCAGGAGGATTTCCATGTTCAGCTGATTGGAGATCGTGGAGACACTGGGAAACGGAAATTCATAAAATCGTTGTCATCTTCAGCGGTGGGAGATTCCTGTCACGAGTATTTCTAGTTTTAGTTCGCAAAATTTTAATTGTGATTTAACTTTGAGTTTACAGATTTACTTGGCATACATACATGAATCCGCATCACTATGTCCGTCCGTCCGTCCGTCCGTCCGTCCGTCCGTCCGTCCGTCCGTCCGTCCGTCCGTCCGTCCGTCCGTCCGTCCGTCCGTCCGTCCGTCCGTCCGTCCGTCCGTCCGTCCGTCCGTCCGTCCGTCCGTCCGTCCGTCCGTCCGTCCGTCCGTCCGTCCGTCCGTCCGTCCGTCCGTCCGTCCGTCCGTCCGTCCGTCCGTCCGTCTATGAAATTTCTATAGTGCCCCTTCAAGATAACTATTCAGAGGTGCTTCTTGTTTAATTTTGTTTCTGAATATTGTAGGCCCTTTCATGTTGTAGCCTAGGTCATCTATAACTTTATAGCGCCTCTCGCAGTGCATGCCAATCAGAGGCGCTCCCAGTGCAAGAAACCCGGGTAAAAGAAAGTGGTCTTAGCGAATAGTAAGCCTATACTATGATAATTATGCCAGATAGCCTAGGTTTTGGATCAGTTATAACAAAATTTTAGATCCACATACTTGGAATTAAACAATTTTTACCACTTCAGTAGTGTACTAAGTCCTTTCATACCACCAATTGTCACGTGACCAGTGACGTCATAGGCTATTGTTCTCTCGCCGGCATTCTATTGTTCCAACTCCGGAGCCTCTATTGTTCCAGGTCCGGAAACAAAGGAGCTGTTCCAGGTCCGGAAACAAAGGAGCTGTTCCAGGTCCGGAAACAAAGGAGCTGTTCCAGGTCCGGAGAGGCCCGCTCCGCCCCGCCCCGCGCCCCGGGGAATGCGTCATCGGTAATACATCATCGGTAGCGGCATCCAAAATGCATTAAAAACGGCAATTAGTTATAAAACCACAAAGGAATAATGACGTAATCCACCGCCAGCCCACAAAGAACTGGTCTTTCAAATCACTGCGACGGACAGCCCACAAAGAACTGGGCTTTTCAAACCACTGCGGCGGACAGAACACTTAACGGGAGTGGGGCATTCTTCCCCCATAACTGTATTTTCAAAACGACGCGGCGGACAGAACACTTAACTGGGGTGGGGCATTGTTCTAGAAACTACCCTATAATTATAGTCCTTTTGATGTAAAGGCCTTTGCGTGCACATTCCTGTCTGTCTGTCTGTCTGTCTGTCTGTCTGTCTGTCTGTGTGACTTACTTGTTTACGGCAGACGTCAAAAAATAATAAATTATTATAACTTCACAGGGTATTGGACTCCCATAGCCCCCCCCCCCAATATTCCACGCCTGTAGAGTGCAATAAATTGCTTGTACTGACTTCCACGACAGCTCTCCCTTCCCCCTCTCCCTCCCCTCCCCTCTCCCTCTCTCTCTTCCTCTCCCTATCTGTCAATCAAACTCAAACCAACAATCCTTACATCAGCCAAGGGCCTGCCCCGGGAATGCATCATCGGCAATGTGTCATCGGTAGCGCAGCTGTACTGACTTCCACGACATCTCTCCCTCCCCCTCTCCCTCCCCTCCCCCTCTCCCTCTCTCTCTTCCTCTCCCTATCTGTCAATCAAACTCAAACCAACAATCCTTACATCGGCCAACATGTGAGTAATTATGGCCAAATAATTGTTGCATTCAACCGCCGTGCATACGCCTCAGGGCACAACCGTCTCCACTGAAGCGCCGACCGCCGACTTCACAATAGACCAGACGACTTGAAAGAGGACCAATTATTAGTAAGCAATGCCTCATTCAGCCGAACAGTAGACGCCCTCAGGCCATAACCGACGGTATTCATCAGTCGCCGCATTCTCCTTCTCCATACCCACGTCCTCCTATGCTCCTCCTCCTCTGTCCGCGCCTCATCCTACTCCTCCTCCATCTCCTCCTTTCTCTCTCCTCCTCCATCACCTCCACATTCTTCACCTCTTCCTCTTTTCTCTCTCCTCTTTCAACTCAACAGTCTTCACCACTTCCTCCTTTCTCTCTCATCAACATTCAAACCCACCTTCTTAACCTCTTCCTCCTTTCCCTCTCCCCCTCCTTCGTCTTCACCTCTTCCTCCTTTCTCTCTCCTCTACAGACAACTCAACCTTCTTAACCTCTTCCTCCCCCACACATCCTCAAGCGCCATCTCATTATCCAACATAATTTTAAACTAAAATCTTGAGGAACTTCGAAAATTTTTGTCTTGTAGTGTGTTGAACTTAGAAATTTTAGCTCTTGCAGTGTGTTGAACTTCGAAAATTTTGGCTTGTAGCGTGATGTACTTAGAAATTTTTCACTAAAATCTTGAAGAACGTAGAAAATTTTGGTTTGTAGTGTGACAAACTTAGAATCTTTTCACTAAAATCTTGATGAACTTCGAAAATTTTGGTGTGTAGTGTGACGAACTTAGAATCTTTTCATTAAAATCTTTATGAACTTCAACAATTTTGGTTTCTTGTGTGACATACTTAGAAATTTTTCACTAAAATCTTGAAGAACGTAGAAAATTTTGGCTTGCAGTGTGTTGAACTTAGAAATTTTAGATCTTGTAGTGTGTTGAACTTCGAAAATTTTGACTTGTAGTGTGATGTACTTAGAAATTTTTCACTAAAATCTTGAAGAACGTAGAAAATTTTGGTTTGTAGTGTGACGAACGCAGAAATTTTACCTAAAATCTCGTTGCACTTTGAAATTTCGGACTTGCTGTGTGTTGAACTTAGAAATTTTGCCTCTTGCAGCGTTGGACTTAGAAATTTTGGCGTGTAGTGTGACGAACTTAGAATCTTTTCATTAAAATCTTTATGAACTTCAACAATTTTGGTTTCTTGTGTGACATACTTAGAATTTTTTCACTAAAATCTTGAATTTTTAACAAAAATTTTATCAAACATAGAAAATTTCAGCTCTTGCAGTAACGAGCTTAGAAATTTTACCTAAAATCTTGTCGGACTTAGAAATTTCAATCTTGTATTGTGTCAGGCGTAGAAAATTTGGGCTTCTAGTGTGTCGGACCTACAAAATTTTGGCTCTTGAAATTTTAGCCTTAGAAATTTTAGCTTGTAGTGTGACGATAAAAGTCTGGCATGAGACTGGAGGAGCTAAGAGAGGCGACTAGGGAGAGGATCAACTGGAGAGGATACATCAGGGATATCGCCAGAGCTGCAGAAGCTGACGGCACCAGGTGACCAGGTGAGTGTGACGAACTTAGGCATATTTATCTAAAATCTTGAATTTTTTACCTAAAATTTTGCCAAACCTAGAAAATGTTAACTCTTGTATAAGAAAATTTTATTATTGTAGTGTGTTGGACTTAGAAAATTGATCTTGCAGTGTGTTGAACTTAGAAAATTGCGGACTTGTTGTGTGTAGGACTTACAAATTGTTCATTCAGTGTGTTGAACTTAGAAAATGTCAAGCATATAATGTGTTCGAACTTAAAAATTTTGATCTTGCAGTGTGTTGAACTTAGAAAATCTCAATCTTGTAGTGTGTCAGGCTTAAAAATTGTACATTCAGTGTGTTCGAGCTTAGAAAATTTCGATCGAGCAGTGTATAAGTCTTAGAAATTTTGATTGTGTAAGAAATTTTAGATCTTGCAGTGTACTGAACTTAGAAAATTTCAATCGCACAATGCGTTCGGGCTTAGAAATTTTGATCTTGCAGTGTGTGGAACTTAGAAAATTTCAATATTGCTGTGTGTCGGACTTAGAAATTGTTCATTCAGTGTGTTGAACTTAGAAAATTTCAATCGTACAGCGTGTTAGACTTAGAAATTTTGATCTTGCAGTGTGTTGATCTTAGAAAATCTCAAACTTGTATTGTGTCTGACTTATACAATTTTGTTCTTGTAGTGTTTCGAACTTAGAAATTGTTCATTCAGTGTGTTGAACTTAGAAAATTTCAATCGTACAGCATGCTGAACTTAGAAATTTTGAAAATGTCGAACTTGTAATGGGTCTGACTTATACAATTTTGTTCTTGTAGTGCTTCGGACTTAGAAATTTTTCCAATCAGTGTTGTCGAACTTATAAATTTTTCATTCTGTGTGTTGAACTTAGAAAATTTCGAACGTGTTGTGTGTAAGTCTTAGAAATTTTGATCTTGTAGTGTGTCGAACTTAGAAAATGTTTCATCTCGCGGACACAGACGTGTTAGCATAGTTGTGTAGACATACAGGACTTGTAATTTTCGAATCTTTTCAAAGTAAGACACGAACTTTTGCAATGCATGTTGAGCGAAGTAAGTGACGAGAATTGGTGTGTGGAGAGCATATTTTTAATTTTAAGGAATCAAAGTATGTAATATTTGCAATATGCCAAACAAATTTTGATAAATTTCGAACAATGGTGAGCAAAGTAATGCAACTTAGAGGTTCAAACAATACATTAGAAGGCTTTTTAGGATTGAGTGTGTTAAGTTGGTGAAGTAAAGGGGTGGTAGAGAAGTACATATTCTTAAGTTTGTGGAAACAAAGGCATGCAGTATTTGTGAAATACCAACAAATTTTGGTAAAGTACGTTTAATGACGAGCGAAGAAATGCAACTTAGGCTTACAAGCAGCAAGCTACACGCCTGTTTAGGTGTGAGAGTGTTAAGTTGATTATGTGCAGGGGTGGGGAGGGAGTCCAATTCTTAAACTTTGTGAAAACAAGGCGTTCAATAATTGTGCTGTGTCAGCAATTTTAGTAAAGTACGAAAATTAAAACACACAGAAACACGAATTAGGGCTACGAGCGGCGAATTGCAAGTCGTATAGGGGCAACAGACGCGCACAACTTAGCAGAAATCTGCTTTCGTCAACTCTGAAAACGCTAAGTCCGAATTTTTCACCATGCAAACATCGACCGGCAACGCCTTCGAGCGGTGCGGTGGCGGCGGTGGCAGGCGACCATTCCCTCAAGGACGACCGCGGCCCCTGCAGCGTGGCGACGACGAGGCCCGCTTTCCCAATCGATCCTGCTTTGGCTCGTATGAAGTTAAAGACTCCTGCATATTGCGGGTGAAGGAAATTTTTGAAAGATCTGTGACGGAGCGTATTCGACTTTAACTTCTACGATTCAAAGCCTGATCTAATTGGGAAAGCGGGCCTCGTCGTCAGCCTCGCCGCAGGGCCCGAGGTCGTCCGTGAGGGAAGGGCCGCCCGCCGCCGCCGCCACCGCACCGCTCGAAGGCGTTGCCGGTCGATGTTTGCATGGTGAAAAATTCGGACTTAGCGTTTTCAGAGTTGACGAAAGCAGATTTCTGCTAAGTTGTGCGCGTCTGTTGCCCCTATACGACTTGCAATTCGCCGCTCGTAGCCCTAATTCGTGTTTCTGTGTGTTTTAATTTTCGTACTTTACTAAAATTGCTGACACAGCACAATTATTGAACGCCTTGTTTTCACAAAGTTTAAGAATTGGACTCCCTCCCCACCCCTGCACATAATCAACTTAACACTCTCACACCTAAACAGGCGTGTAGCTTGCTGCTTGTAAGCCTAAGTTGCATTTTTTCGCTCGTCATTAAACGTACTTTACCAAAATTTGTTGGTATTTCACAAATACTGCATGCCTTTGTTTCCACAAACTTAAGAATATGTACTTCTCTACCACCCCTTTACTTCACCAACTTAACACACTCAATCCTAAAAAGCCTTCTAATGTATTGTTTGAACCTCTAAGTTGCATTACTTTGCTCACCATTGTTCGAAATTTATCAAAATTTGTTTGGCATATTGCAAATATTACATACTTTGATTCCTTAAAATTAAAAATATGCTCTCCACATACCAATTCTCGTCACTTACTTCGCTCAACATGCATTGCAAAAGTTCGTGTCTTACTTTGAAAAGATTCGAAAATTACAAGTCCTGTATGTCTACACAACTATGCTAACACGTCTGTGTCCGCGAGATGAAACATTTTCTAAGTTCGACACACTACAAGATCAAAATTTCTAAGACTTACACACAACACGTTCGAAATTTTCTAAGTTCAACACACAGAATGAAAAATTTATAAGTTCGACAACACTGATTGGAAAAATTTCTAAGTCCGAAGCACTACAAGAACAAAATTGTATAAGTCAGACCCATTACAAGTTCGACATTTTCAAAATTTCTAAGTTCAGCATGCTGTACGATTGAAATTTTCTAAGTTCAACACACTGAATGAACAATTTCTAAGTTCGAAACACTACAAGAACAAAATTGTATAAGTCAGACACAATACAAGTTTGAGATTTTCTAAGATCAACACACTGCAAGATCAAAATTTCTAAGTCTAACACGCTGTACGATTGAAATTTTCTAAGTTCAACACACTGAATGAACAATTTCTAAGTCCGACACACAGCAATATTGAAATTTTCTAAGTTCCACACACTGCAAGATCAAAATTTCTAAGCCCGAACGCATTGTGCGATTGAAATTTTCTAAGTTCAGTACACTGCAAGATCTAAAATTTCTTACACAATCAAAATTTCTAAGACTTATACACTGCTCGATCGAAATTTTCTAAGCTCGAACACACTGAATGTACAATTTTTAAGCCTGACACACTACAAGATTGAGATTTTCTAAGTTCAACACACTGCAAGATCAAAATTTTTAAGTTCGAACACATTATATGCTTGACATTTTCTAAGTTCAACACACTGAATGAACAATTTGTAAGTCCTACACACAACAAGTCCGCAATTTTCTAAGTTCAACACACTGCAAGATCAATTTTCTAAGTCCAACACACTACAATAATAAAATTTTCTTATACAAGAGTTAACATTTTCTAGGTTTGGCAAAATTTTAGGTAAAAAATTCAAGATTTTAGATAAATATGCCTAAGTTCGTCACACTCACCTGGTCACCTGGTGCCGTCAGCTTCTGCAGCTCTGGCGATATCCCTGATGTATCCTCTCCAGTTGATCCTCTCCCTAGTCGCCTCTCTTAGCTCCTCCAGTCTCATGCCAGACTTTTATCGTCACACTACAAGCTAAAATTTCTAAGGCTAAAATTTCAAGAGCCAAAATTTTGTAGGTCCGACACACTAGAAGCCCAAATTTTCTACGCCTGACACAATACAAGATTGAAATTTCTAAGTCCGACAAGATTTTAGGTAAAATTTCTAAGCTCGTTACTGCAAGAGCTGAAATTTTCTATGTTTGATAAAAATTTTGTTAAAAATTCAAGATTTTAGTGAAAAAATTCTAAGTATGTCACACAAGAAACCAAAATTGTTGAAGTTCATAAAGATTTTAATGAAAAGATTCTAAGTTCGTCACACTACACGCCAAAATTTCTAAGTCCAACGCTGCAAGAGGCAAAATTTCTAAGTTCAACACACAGCAAGTCCGAAATTTCAAAGTGCAACGAGATTTTAGGTAAAATTTCTGCGTTCGTCACACTACAAACCAAAATTTTCTACGTTCTTCAAGATTTTAGTGAAAAATTTCTAAGTACATCACACTACAAGTCAAAATTTTCGAAGTTCAACACACTACAAGATCTAAAATTTCTAAGTTCAACACACTGCAAGCCAAAATTTTCTACGTTCTTCAAGATTTTAGTGAAAAATTTCTAAGTATGTCACACAAGAAACCAAAATTGTTGAAGTTCATAAAGATTTTAATGAAAAGATTCTAAGTTCGTCACACTACACACCAAAATTTTCGAAGTTCATCAAGATTTTAGTGAAAAGATTCTAAGTTTGTCACACTACAAACCAAAATTTTCTACGTTCTTCAAGATTTTAGTGAAAAATTTCTAAGTACATCACGCTACAAGCCAAAATTTTCGAAGTTCAACACACTGCAAGAGCTAAAATTTCTAAGTTCAACACACTACAAGACAAAATTTTCGAAGTTCCTCAAGATTTTAGTTTAAAATTATGTTGGATAATGAGATGGCGCTTGAGGATGTGTGGGGGAGGAAGAGGTTAAGAAGGTTGAGTTGTCTGTAGAGGACAGAGAAAGGAGGAAGAGGTGAAGACGAAGGAGGGGGAGAGGGAAAGGAGGAAGAGGTTAAGAAGGTGGGTTTGAATGTTGATGAGAGAGAAAGGAGGAAGTGGTGAAGACTGTTGAGTTGAAAGAGGAGAGAGAAAAGAGGAAGAGGTGAAGAATGTGGAGGTGATGGAGGAGGAGAGAGAAAGGAGGAGATGGAGGAGGAGTAGGATGAGGCGCGGACAGAGGAGGAGGAGCATAGGAGGACGTGGGTATGGAGAAGGAGAATGCGGCGACTGATGAATACCGTCGGTTATGGCCTGAGGGCGTCTACTGTTCGGCTGAATGAGGCATTGCTTACTAATAATTGGTCCTCTTTCAAGTCGTCTGGTCTATTGTGAAGTCGGCGGTCGGCGCTTCAGTGGAGACGGTTGTGCCCTGAGGCGTATGCACGGCGGTTGAATGCAACAATTATTTGGCCATAATTACTCACATGTTGGCCGATGTAAGGATTGTTGGTTTGAGTTTGATTGACAGATAGGGAGAGGAAGAGAGAGAGGGAGAGGGGGAGGGGAGGGAGAGGGGGAGGGAGAGATGTCGTGGAAGTCAGTACAGCTGCGCTACCGATGACACATTGCCGATGATGCATTCCCGGGGCAGGCCCTTGGCTGATGTAAGGATTGTTGGTTTGAGTTTGATTGACAGATAGGGAGAGGAAGAGAGAGAGGGAGAGGGGAGGGGAGGGAGAGGGGGAAGGGAGAGATGTCGTGGAAGTCAGTACAAGCAATTTATTGCACTCTACAGGCGTGGAATATTGGGGGGGGGGGGGGCTATGGGAGTCCAATACCCTGTGAAGTTATAATAATTTATTATTTTTTGACGTCTGCCGTAAACAAGTAAGTCACACAGACAGACAGACAGACAGACAGACAGACAGACAGACAGACAGACAGACAGGAATGTGCACGCAAAGGCCTTTACATCAAAAGGACTATAATTATAGGGTAGTTTCTAGAACAATGCCCCACCCCAGTTAAGTGTTCTGTCCGCCGCGTCGTTTTGAAAATACAGTTATGGGGGAAGAATGCCCCACTCCCGTTAAGTGTTCTGTCCGCCGCAGTGGTTTGAAAAGCCCAGTTCTTTGTGGGCTGTCCGTCGCAGTGATTTGAAAGACCAGTTCTTTGTGGGCTGGCGGTGGATTACGTCATTATTCCTTTGTGGTTTTATAACTAATTGCCGTTTTTAATGCATTTTGGATGCCGCTACCGATGATGTATTACCGATGACGCATTCCCCGGGGCGCGGGGCGGGGCGGGGCGGGGCGGGCCTCTCCGGACCTGGAACAGCTCCTTTGTTTCCGGACCTGGAACAGCTCCTTTGTTTCCGGACCTGGAACAGCTCCTTTGTTTCCGGACCTGGAACAATAGAGGCTCCGGAGTTGGAACAATAGAATGCCGGCGAGAGAACAATAGCCTATGACGTCACTGGTCACGTGACAATTGGTGGTATGAAAGGACTTAGTACACTACTCACTTCTGCATTGAGCAGTGAGCACGTTATATACCTACACAAATATTTTATAGATTTTAAAGTTTTGCTGCATATTTTTAATTAATTTCCATTATTTGATGTAATTTTAGCCGGAATTTCCCACTCCTCAGCTGTTGGCGGAAAAGCAGAGAATATTCCGTGAAGATGACCGTTTGAAGCGCCACATGGAGGATTCTTCTTCATCCGAATCCACTTCTCCTCCTCCATTGCCTCCTCTGTTCCCTCCTTCCACAAGAAAAACGGAAATATTCAACGCCGACAAATACGAAGAGATCGACAGACATGCGAAAGCGGTCAGTCAAAAATTATCGTATTGTCATTCTTTTGTTATTAATATTACCTATGACTATAGCGGTGCATTATTAATGTTGCTTGCAAAAAACAGAGGCGTAACTATAGTTTCGGGGACCGACGTGACGTTTAGGATCAAGTTAGGTGTCGTAATTTAAGGGACTAAGGGCCGGTTAAGGTCAGGATTGATTGATTAATCGATTAATTGATTAATTGATCGATTGATTGATTTAGTAAACTTATTGGCATGGATTGTCTGTCTAGGCTCCGTTGGACTTGGCATCGAAGAGCTACAAGGCTCTCGTGTCTCACCTGATTAAACCGGCCAAAGATGACGTGGGTCGAGTGCGAGCGCTCTACGTTTGGATCGCTACTCAACATCTTCAGAAGGCGCTCGACTTCATCGGTGACGATGTACCAGCATCTGGAACCCCGCTTCTCACCTTGCTTCTCATTCTTTCACAACGATGGTACAATGGATATGCAGAGCTGCTGTCCAATATGTGCAGGTGAATGGATTGTCAATCAATCTTCAATCAATCAATCAATCAATCAATCAATCAATAATTCATTCAATCACTCAATCAATCAATCAACCAATAATCAATCAATAATTCAACTAATTATTCAATCAATCAATCAATCATTAATCAATCATTCACTCAATTTGCCTAATTTTAGATTATTAAGTTGACACAGACGCAACTTAAACAGACTTAATTCAGGATACTGCAGAGACAGTTATAATTACCATTGTGATGAATGTTTGGAAAGTAGTGCTATCAGATTGTCATTGAACACGTGCATCTCATGAAGTTTGATGCTAACAACAGTTACTAAGAAATGAAAAAATATTCGCAATCACTGCTGCACCACAAGAGCTAAGTCATGAGAAGCATTTAATATGTATGGAGATCGTGAATTATTCATATGAAGCATTAATTATTCATATGAAACATTAATTATTCATATGAAACATTAATTATTCATATGAAACATTAATTATTCATATGAAGCATTAATTATTTATATGAAACATTAATTATTCATATGAAACATTAATTATTCATATGAAACATTAATTATTCATAGTTTCTTCAAACCACTTTGCTATTATAGGCCTACGTTATGTTTTAGCAATTTTTAGGTTGAATTCTGTTCAAGTCAGAATAATGTTTAGTATTTTAGAGTGACATAATTTAAGTAGTTACTTGTGACATTGTCTGTGAGAGATGAATCTTATATGCCACTGGTCTTCTTGTATTCTTATCTTCAGTCATGCAAAAATTCCTTGCAAAATCATCAAGGGCAAGGTGAAGGGCGCAGGATACTGGCTTGGAAAATGTCTCAATGGTACAAACGATTATTGTATGGTCTACGTTGCTGGTGCTTGGCGATTCATCGACCCCCACTGCGGCTCGCTGGTCAGTTCCCCTCCAGATTCAGACTCTGGAAGTCGAGAGGAAGTCTCAAAGAGTCCAACCGGAAAAGACTCGGATCGTTCATGTAACGATTTCCACTTTCTGACGGATCCTGAGGTGATCGTATTCACCCACTTGACCTCTGATCCCACACTCCAGCTCCTCGCCCGACCTGTGACGGAGGACGAGTTCTGGAAGATGGCGCTCCTAAAAGAGGCGTTCTTTGACCTTGAGATGACCTCTGTCAGTCATTCGAAGTGTGTCCTTGAGGCAGATGAAAAGGGAAAGATCGTCCTTGAATTTGGATTGTTGAAACGTCGTCGATGTCGGTTCTCCTACGAACTCTCGAAATCGACGGTCGAACCTGCGTTGAACGAGATCGATGATGTCAGTCTGGATCAGTTTGTGACGATGGAAAAGTTGAGCGAGAAACTCAGAGTGACCATTCACTTCCCAAAGATTGGTCGATACAAGTTTGAGCTTTTCGGAAAAGACGCGAAGGTGGGAAACGACTTCTCGAGCGTTTGTGAGTACGCCATCTACTGCAAGAACCCTGACTTTGGCGCTGTGCCGAATCCGGTGAATCTGAGGAAAGAGTGGGGGCCTGGAGCAGAAATGAAGGAGTTGGGGTTGAAAGTGCTGGAGCCGCAAGGGGGTCTGGTGGTCGCGAAGGACGGGGAGGCAAAGATCAGATTGCGAATGATGAAATCGAAGGACGTGCTACTCCACGGAATCTTAAGAGGAACAGGGAAAGACGCTCTCAAGAAATGCGTCTGTCATTACAAGACCAGCCAGGAAGCTGTTTTTCTTCTCAAGTTACCACACAGCGGCACTTTCCTCTTCCAGATTTTCACGAGAGAAACGGAAAACTCCAAGACCCTCCAAAACATCTGCAACTACATTGTGAAGTCGGAGCAAAGCGTTTGCGACCTGGAGTCATATCTCCCAGTTGACGATGAATTCAATCTTGTTGGAGACCAAACATCGGAGACAGGCGAGGTCCGGTTAAAGTCGGTGAGCCACGAAGAGCCAGTCATCGGTCCAATAAGTCAGGAAAGTCTCGACCTCACCATTTCAACGTCAAACGTGGATGCTAAATTCCGAATGCTGTTGGAACGACACGCTCATCGTAACGCAGTCGCCGAAAATATGTCTGAATACACACAGTTTCGACGAAGCAAGGACATTTTACAAATCTCCATCAACTTCCCAAAATCTGGGTTTTATAAGCTGAGGATTTTGACCGGTGATGAGCTTCTCTTCGTCTATCTTATCAACGTGAAGATTTCAAACTCTGCGAGGGTTTTGCCATTCCCACTAACGTCTCCACATTGGAATTCACGCTATGCTGTTCTTAAACCTCGCGTTGGACGCCTTGCCACTGATACTGAATACTTGTTTCGGCTGAAAATACCTGGAGCACAGGACATTCGTATCGAGGCGGGTAAAGTCGAGAAGGACTTGGCAAGAACTGGTACAGGCACGGATGTGTGGGAGGCAAATATTAAGACGCCTAGCAAGGGTGGATTACTGAAAGTCTTCTCCAAAGACCAGTTGCTTCTAACTTACAAGGTTTGCAGAATTTCTTTGCAGTTAATTTCTGTTGGTTAATTTATTTTAAAACTTATGTGTCAGATTTGCTCTAAACTGTCTAACTTACTTGACACTAATTAACCTTTTCCTTTAGCATTCAACTGTTAGATAAATAAATTTCGTTTTAAATTTTAATTTTCACTTGAAACTTTGAGCTTTTCAAGTAGTTTTCTCTAGCAATTACTGTACATAAATTGACTAAATTATCTAATTTTGATTTATCGACCTTTAAAGCTCAGCTGTGTCAGTAAGTAAGTAGGTTATGCATTAATCTCTGATCGAACTGAAAGAACAAAGGCAAACACAATAGCACAATAGAAGTTTTCAACTTGTGTGATGATTTTAAAACGGTATGCTCAGTTGCTGACTTGTTCTTCTCTTCAAATCTTGTATATAATAGTCAGAGACGTCTTTAGTGTTTCAGTTGAAGATCTACATAAATTAACACTTAACAAACTGTTATGGTTCAAATGTTTGAGATTAATGTGATCATTATTCTGTGACGATATTTTTTCTCAGGTGCTGAACTCAGACGAAGCAGACAATGCGAGGCATCTTCAAGACAAAGCCAACAAAGAAGAAGTTGATGAGATGAAAAAGCAGATCGCACTGAAGCTGAAGGAAGCTGGAAAACGGAAGAACACGGTCGACGAAAAGATGCGACATGCGAAGGAAGATTTCCGGGTGAATCGCGTGAAGTACGAAAAGCAGGAAGCACTGCTTGAGTGGAGAGAAGAGGAAGAGGTGGAGAAGTCTCTGTCGGAGATGGAGCGAAATCGACCGATTCGGAAGAGGAAGAGGCTTTCAAGCGGTGCTCTTACTGGAATGACGAGAAAGGTGAAACTGGATTGATGCAATGGCTTTTCATTTCATTGTCTGGCGCTCATTGTTAGGCTATCTAGTGTTGATATTATAGCTAATCCAATCTAATCTAATGATACTTGTATATTCTGATTTATTCCAAGTCTATACTACTCTCACCATCACCACCACCACTACTACGGCAACTAAGTTTATTGTTACTGCTACTACTATTAGTAGCCTATTATTATTATTTTTAAATATGTAGTAGAAAATTTATTGTGCTCTCTTTCATTTTCAGCTGAATGTCTTCCAGTTGGAGGCAGTTGATCTGCTTGACATTAGAAAGGTCATCGTGGGTCATGACCGATCGGACAATGGTGATGGCTGCTACCTGGAAAAAGCAATTGTTCGTACGTGGAGTAGCGGTGGACTTAGAGTCTACACTTTTCCATGCAACCGGTAAGATCAAATTTCTCTACTGCCGATAAAGCAATTTCTTCATAAACCATTAAGTCTATTTTTCCAAGCCACCGTAATGATCTTTGTAGGCAAGGGTACGACCTGCCTGTTATGTAGGCCTATTCTGTCATAATACCAGTTTTTGATGCGACCTTCAGACCACCTTTAACCCAACCGGTCAAAGTAGACTTACAAATTTGAATTTTGATCTTCATAAGCAGTTATGGACATCATGTAAAAACTCTTGAACCCAATAAATGACAAATTTGAATTTTTATTCTTAAGTTATGTAGGCTTTAGGCAGGGTACGGTTCTGCGAGCCAGAAAAACATCGTCAGGAGGCCAGAAAAGTTCTCTGGACCTATGACACCTCTGCCCTAGATATTGAAATTTGCCTCATATTGCTATCCTTTCTAACATGCTGTCCGATTTAGCCTACATGTTGTATGGAGCATTTGCATTTACCAGTATCAACTGTGTATTTCTGGTATTTATTATTTGCATTATTTTCTGGTTCATTGCACAGGTGGTTGGACGGAGGTTTAGACGACGGACGTACAGAACGAGAATTGACAGAAGAATCACATCTCGGCAAAGAGGGTGAGTAGGTGGAAGCAGCAGCAGCTGCTGCTGAAGCAATATTCAGAAGATGCTCATCTTATTTTCTATTTTATTTTTATTTCATCAATATAATTTTTTTATCATTTCATCTCGATAATTATTATCAATATTATCATGCTTATCATTATTATCATGATTATCGTTATTATCGTTATTATCATTTGAATCATTTTTGTGTTTATTTTTCTCTCCAGATGGATGGTGGAAGGTGTTGATAAAGACCGGTGTTCCTGCAAAGGATGAAGTTACAGAGAAGACGAATAAGAACAAGAAGAAGAAAATAGGAGAGGTGGTGAACGATGAACCGGAAGTTGGATTGAAGTCAAGAAGGAAAGCAAGTCAGAGGATGAAGGAGAAGTCGCGACCACCTAGAGGCCAGTTGTGCATGGTCATCTATGGGGACTGTGGACAGACTGAGGTTCTACCACTGACCAGGGTCACACCGAATGACCCGAAGGCCTTCAGTCCAGGACATGTTGATGAGTTCAAGGTTCGGAGTCCCTACTTTATTTGTCTTAACATCTGTGGATTTATATAGCGTCTTCAATATTATGTAAGTCCATTAATTTTCATGCACTTTTGAAGACATGGTGTTTGCAAACCTGAGCCATGTTTTCCAACTATTCAGTTTGTTCCAGCTGAGGATCTATAGGACCTCAACGATTTAATGGAATCTCTGAAAGGATCTTAGAGATCTAGTGGAATTGATCTTATGTATATAATTGGATCTTTGGATAATTTTGGATCCGATAGGATGTAACTGGAACATAGGATTGAATAGCATCTTCGAATCTAAAATAATAAACTAACAATAGTGACATTATAGGCCCTGATAATGACTGACAATTATATTTCATTGTGCAGAGTCAATTATGAAGGTTTCTTCAATGCTTCAATTCTGTTTCGTTCTTCAAGAAATGCCTCAAAAACTCAATATTTCTTATAATTGACTTTCAGACGTCAAACTGATTGCCAGAAGGCGACTAACTAAGTGTGCTTCAGACTCGTATTTCTATATGATTTTGCACAGTTTAAGAATTATTGAAAATAGTTACAGTTGAATACAAAGTGACCATATGAGCACAATTTGCACTCCAGGACCCACAAGGTCAAAGTTCTGGACCTTGACCTTATTTGATCATTGAGTGCGAATTGTGCTCATACTCTCACTTTGTCTTCTACTAATTACACCATAGCACTTTACTGTAATGATAGCAATTTTTCAGTGTCTACATGTGTTAAATTAATTAACTATGCTTGTTAAACCCTGATACTGTGCAAGTGGTTAACTATCAATAATACGAATCTTTTTTATTGTTTCAGGTGAAGGTGGACGGAGATGTTGGTGATGTTTTTAAAGTCCGAGTTGGATTCGATGAAGACGACACCAGCGTTGAGAACTGGTTACTAGACAACGTTAGTAACATTTGTCATCATTATAATTCATCATTATCATCATCATTCAGCAATTAATTCTACTGTTTGTAAGGAGAACAATATTGGATACTATTGTATTGCCATCCTGCGTTGATTGCATGTTGATTGCATGATCTGTAGCCCTACTCTTAATGCCCCAAACTTCCACTCCCTTCATACAGCTGTGTGTTAATTGCCTCCTGCTTTTGTGTTTAGGTTTCATTACAAGATGTGGGGTCAGGGCGCACGTACAAGTTTGATATCCACGATCGTCTGCTTAGAGATGAAGAGTTCGACGGTTGGCTGGAGGCGGCAGTTCGACCAACTACTCCAGGGAAGAATGACACAGAGAATGGGCCTATGGAGGAGAAGTCGCTCCAGACAATTTCGGGTAGAGAACAATTTAGGCCTACTCTGGGTTTTTTTCTGTTTACAAACTAATATGAAACTGCTTTATGGCATTAAGTACTGGTTGTTTGAGTCATTTGAGTCCTGTGATTATCTATCAACCAGTTTTCTCTTTCTTTGCATATGAGCTTTGCATTTCCTTTGCTTTCTCATTTTGTAATGTAATGTAAATCTTCAAGAATTTCTCAGCGCCCACCAAAGCTATGTCAGGCAGTGTCAAGGAGACCCGCTTATTGGTTTGGCTTGGTTTGTTTTCCCTGTCTTAGCATGGCTCTCTTGTCTTGCTTTGTCATGGTTTGGCTTGGCTTGGCTTTCTTGGCTTGTTCTGGCTTTCTTTCTTGCCTTGGAAATCTTGTCTTGTCTTCTTTGTTTGACTTTTGCTTTTAATACAATTCTTAATTCTAGAACTTGCCTCGTCATTTTTAGCAGTCATGAAAACCATTAATTATAATCAGATCTGATGAATCTCTCTCTGAGGATGAGCTATATAAATCGATTTACAATATAATACCAGAAGTTAAGTCATATAATACGCCATGTAACTGTACTTTACCATAATATCTAAGTGAAATATGATCTGTTTTTGCAGTGTGTGTATACCGAATTGAAGTGTACACTGGTGACGTTGACGATGCTGGAACTGATGCAGATATATCAGTGATGCTCGTTGGAGAACGGGGAGACAGTGGCAGGCGAAAACTCTTGAAATCATTGTCTTCCAATCACGACAAGTTCCGCCAAGGACAGGTAAGAATACCTGAGGTATTATTATTATGGAAATGATTACAGAAAATAAATCTTCACAATCTTCCTCTGGATTATTCAGTTGAATAATCTAATCTATGGAACCTTAATTGTAATGGACAAGACAATGCAACTGCATTCGATACAATACAATGCAACTATATTTTATGCAATACAATGCAACTATATTTTATACAAAACAATGTGCTTTTGATGTTATTTGTTGTTTTTGTAACGAAGATAATTATTGTTGTCTTTGGTAGATGGATGCGTTTGAAATCGAGGTTGTTGACCTCTTGGACGTTCGGAAGGTCGTCATTGGTCAGAAGGGAATGGGGTCAGGTCAAGGCTGGTTCGTGGATAAGGTCATTGTCAAGGCACACACGAAAACGGGCGTCAAAGATTACAAGTTCACCTGTGACAGGTAAGAAGCGTCCAGTTTAGTGTGTACCATATATCTATGGTGTGTACACTGCCGCAGTGGCGTAGACAAGGGGGATCTGAAACCCCCATTGACTTAGGAAAAAGTTTTTAAAAAGTTATTTATCCACTTCAATAAGAAAAACAAAACAATTGTTTGTAGTAACACTTGTTTTTCTTACTTTATTCCCTTTGTTACTTATTCCCTTTTTATTTAAACAAACATTGTACTGGGAGCGCTTCTGAAAGACTTTTGCTCAGAGAAGCTCTCTATGAATCACGAATGGTCAAATAAAATACAACATGTTAGGTTTGAGTATAATCATGTTTTCTTCTGTTATGTTCCAGATGGTTATTTGAAAATGTGGGAAATAAACGTTCAGAGGTTTCTCTGTTGAGGGACGATCTGAAACCAAAGAAAATCAAAGCAGAGAAGAAGAACAAAGAGAAAGAAAAGAGGAAAAGTGATGATGAAGATGACGAAGAGGAGAAAAGGAAGAAAGATCTTAAACCGAAGAAGATCAAAGAACAGAAAGAACAGAAGAACAAAAAGAAAGAAAAAAGGGAAAGTGATGATGAAGACGAGGAAGAGAAGAAAAGGGATAAAGAGGAGGAAAAGGAGAAAGAGGAGGAGGATGAAGAAAAGGAAGAAGAGAAAAAGAAGAAGAAGAAAGATGAGGATGATGAAGAGGAGGATGGAGACAGTGAAAGAGGGAATAGGAAGAGGAAAGATGAGGATGATGCTGAGGAGGAAGAAAGGGAGGACGAAAATGAGGAAGAAAAAGACAAAGGGAATCATCAGAAGCGAGGTGGGAAGAGAGTGGAGGATGAAGAAGAGGATTGAAGTTTAAAAGGAGCTATATATTAGCGTGGTGTTGTGAAGAATAAACTTCAAGAAATGCCTCTAAAACAGGAACATCTTACAACGGTGTGAAAACGGAATCAGAAGAAATTGAGACCTCACCAACAGAATCAACTGGTTTAAAATTGATTTTTTCTCGATATCATGTGCAATTTGAATTTTCATCAGTTGTCGTAATTAGCCTAAGCAAGAAACATTTTTACTGAATAATTATAATGGTAGTATTTTAAACAGTAACTAAAAGACCTTATGTATAAATTAAGACCGATAAATTTTGTGCTTCTTTTAACCAGTTGTAGTAGTATAAACTTATTGGATGTTGGAACTGTTTAACCTTGAACCAATGTGCAATTTTTCCCATTAGTCATTACATTGATTTTGTTGCTACGATATCCACAAATGTAATATAGCCTACATATCATTTGATTGAGATTTACTAGTTAATGTATGTATAAACTATAAACCAATACAACACAACCGTTTTAATATTATCCACTGTCCAAAGTTCAGTGCATTTGTGTAGTCCAACATGACAATGCTCTAGTTTCCAAATAATAATTGTACAACGGCATCTAGATACAGTTTAGAAGTTTAATTGTTACTAATGAACTATTCATTCATGTAGCGATTACCCTACAGTGTGCTACCTTTTCACAGTTTTCATGCATTCTTGCTATCAAGGTTGAGCATCTGTCGAAATAACTTTTACTTAAATACTGTGATATGTTTGACCTGTTTGTTCCCTGCATCATGGCTGTCATGGCTCAATCCAGATGCCTTGACCACAAGCCTACTTTGGTCGTTCTCTATGGAATATACACATCTTTCCTCAGCCGCAAATCTTGGCATTTCTGTCGGGGTCGATCGCACTGGGAGCGCTTCTGAAAGGCTTTTGCTGAGAGAAGCGCTTTATAGATAGTCAGATACAATTTTAAAAAAACCAATACAATGATAGAGCATTGATGGTACTCAGCAATTGTACATTTAGGACTTGCAAAATGTCCCTAGCATTATGAGTCAACCAATTGGCTTATAACTCTCTTTTAGAATCAATCCAGTTTGGCACATTCTGTAACACTAATCTTAGCTCCGAAACAATCTTGACATTATATCACATTGTTTTAGTGCTACATAGCTGAAAATTATATAGAACTTTTACACTTTTTACAGGAGCTAAGTAAATGTTGAGGACTGATAGGTGGATGTTATAATTATTTGCTTTTCGTAATCCTGTAAAGGTTTATTTTCTACATTATTTTACAGATTTAATTTGATCCATTAGTCACAGCAGACATAATTAATTTTCAATTGTGTAATATTCTTTGATGCTGTTTTACAAATCTATAAGTCATGAAATGCATAATTTATTTTACGTTTTGTTGAGTGCAGTGAATATGACGTTGTTATTTTTTAAGCTTCAACCAAAGATTAAATATATTTCTTTCATGCTATAGAAATGGTGCCTGTGGCTTGTATTCGTACATTTGTTTTTCGTCAATGTAAATATAATTATGACATTTCCGTGAACTTATATTTATTTTAGTAAATATGATAACAAATTGTCAATGTTAGAATTGAATTTTAACCAATGTATGCCACATTTTAATTGCATGTAGTAATGTTGCAGTAATGATGCACATATTTACAGCAAATGATGTTACAGTAATGATGCACACATTTACATGAATTACATGTGGTTATGTTACAGTAATGATGCACACATTTACATGAATTACATGTGGTAATGTTACAGTAATTAATGATGCACATATTTACAGTAATGATGTTACACTAATGATGCACACATTTACATGAATTACATTTGGTAATGTTACAGTAACGATGCACATATTTACGTTTGAATTGCATGTACGGTACTAATGGTATGGTAATGATGCAGAAATTTTCATTTCAATTACATGTGATAATGTTACAGCAGGCCATAATGCTACACAAATTCATGTTTCAATTGTGTACTAATGTTACCTTAGTTTCACGCATTTTTTTTCAATTGGGTTTACTAATGTTACATTAACGCTAAACAAATTTGCATTTCAACCGTATTTACTGTAAAGCCACACAAGTTGAGGTTTTCTTAAATATAAGAATATTCTTATCTCACCCATATTATCTCATTCTAATTTCCGAACCTTCCAAACATAACATTACTTTCCTTTGCACTGCAATTTATTTCATTACTGTGGCTTTAAATGATTGAAAATATTTTCAATTTGATCGCATAAAATGTTAAGTTGGGCACAGTTTCTGTAAGAAACTTCTGTATAATTCTATTGTATTCTGTAATTCTATATTGTATATTCTATTTACTATTGGTGCAACTTGATCATTATAGACCTGTGATGTGGGCCACCAGGGGGGCCATCCATATATTACATATGCAAAATCGTATTTTCGACCCTCCCTCGTATGCATTTATGCAACCATACAGTTTTGTTACTCCCCCTATGCATACGTACAAATAAGCTTCTCTAGCCTTCATTATGAAGGCTATATAGCAAAAAATGTCTATGAATCATGTATTTTACCATAGATAACTATTTATTTTTTGCTAAACATCATTGCTTGCCAGATAAACTTAGTCAACTGTTTTGTTTTACTGTTTAGATCCGAACACAACATAATATTAATGTAGTCAAATGCCATCGACTGACTACAGGATAATATACAGAGTTGTGAATACATTAATGTTGACGTCATAATTAGACATTTATTTTGTGTACATACATTTTGCCTCCCCCCCCATACGTCTAAATCCCTTGACCCCCTCTCAGTGAACACGTAATATATGGACATCCCCCAGCTTGTGATTCTGTAGCTCTTTGCTGTAGTCTGTCTTCTACGAATGTATGTGGCTCATGCACACTTGATTTAAAGTCGTTGTAATTTCAACATCTTATAATTCTTTAGCTCTTTCACTGTAGTAGGTTTGCGTCTAGCAAGTGCAGATTTAAGTTGTGTTGAAATGGCGAATAAGCTCATCTGCTTGATGCAGATTTCGTTAGTGGTCACTGGTCAGAAATATCGTGGATGTTACAATACGTTACTACATGTGCCTTGGATATAAAGTCTACTGCAGCTCATCGGAGTATTATGTGAAATATTTTTAATTAATGTGTGAAATATTTGTAATTATTATGTGAAATATTTTTAATGATTAATGACTGTATATATGTTTTCAAATTTCTGTGATCAATTAAAGACAAGAGAAAAGTTGCACTGCGATTGATGTTGAAATATCAGTTGGAATATGGTTCTTTATGTTAGTGATTTTTTTAAAGGGATAAGAAAATATGACTGTGATAATATGAGCAGTCATATATACCAACTTCGAAAAGCAGTCATAAGCTAACGACATCATTTCCTCAATCTTGGCATATGAAGGCGATGGCCAATCCTTTTATAATCTCCTCCAAGGGTACAGTAAGTTATTTGCAATGCAAGCTCACATATAACATGTAACTGTAACATGGTCTAGTACCTCAACTCCACAAGTAAATAAAACGCTGCCTCATTCATCAATCTTCCTCAACAATTGATCATTTAAAAATAATTATAGGGTGACACAAAAGTTCGTTCACCGTTTTCAAAATGCGTTATCTCAGTAGCGGCTTCATATTTCTTGATAATATTTGGTCAGTGTATACATCATTCAAATGAAAGATATTGGTACAAATTTGATTATGATCCGGCCCGTTTTCACAATTATTTATAAGAAAATGCAAAGACGACCAGTTTTTGCGGAAAAACTGCATTCATCAAATTTACACAGTAAAGAAAATGTGTACACGCCTATGGCCTCGTATACAAGCATGACAAGACACTGTTGTTACCTATATAGGACATGTAGCCTACACAGGCGTAGGTTATTAGCGCACAGTAGCTCCTTTCTGCCTTAATGACTCTATCCGGCATGACTGGATCAGCGTCTGAAGTGTCCCAACTGCTATCGATCTCCACGCTCGTTGGAGGCGACGTTTGAGCGGATCAACGTTCTTTGGCTCAGGATCTTTATAAACGCTGAGAGATCAAATACTCAACAAGTTCTCAATCGGAGAGAGGTCCGGAGAGTTGGCTGGTCAATCATTCGGCTTTATGTGTGACGGATGGTTGTCGTCTAGCCACTTTATCGTCACAGCTGATGTATGACAGCGTGCACCATCCTGCTCAACAAACAACTTTCGTTGCATGACACTGCCGTTGTCATTTTCTCTCTCGAACGTTCGCTTCACGATCTGCTCGAGAATGTTGGTGATGTAGGTAGTACTGCGAGTTCAGTCTGGTACCATTTGGCACAAATTGAAGTTTAGTAAGACCCCTGGCAGTCATCCCACCCCAAACCATCACAAAATGACTAAACTTCATCTTTTGAGCAGGCGAAACGTACATGTATAGGCTTGCGCATTCTATGCTGGATAGAGTCAGTGCCGTCTTTAAGCAGAAAGGAGATACTGTACGCTAATAGCCTACGTCTGTGTATGTCCTATATAGGTAACAACAGTGTCTTGTCACGCTTGTATACGAGGCTAGGCGTGTACACATTTTCTTTACTGTGTAAAATTGATGAACGCAATTTTTCCGCAAAAACTGGTCGTCTTTACATTTTCTTATACATAATTGTGAAAACGGACTGGATCATAATCAAATTTGTACCAATATCTTTCATTTGAATGATGTATACACTGACCAAATATTATAAGGAAATATGAAGCCGTTACTGAGATAACGCATTTTGAAAACGGTGAACGAACTTTTGTGTCACCCTATACATACAGTTAATTAGCCATGTCACTGCAACAGATCTTTCTACCGTTCATCAGCTATGTAACTAGGTCATACAATACGACCCAGATACCTAACGAGGGGATATTTGTCCTTCAGTTCCGGCCACTGTACGATGAATTCATCTGCGACGGGGTAGAGCAACAGACCGGACAGCGACAGAGATTTCACTCGACAGATGCTCTCGATGAAAATGATTTTCACGTCTTTTATGAACAAAACCTTAAACAAAAAAGAAAGAGATTTCAACAGGAAAGTCATTCTACTTGAAAAAGACAACACTGAATTCATTTTCCACTACACTATCAAGTACCCTAAGTTTCGGTGAAAACAGTTATTTAATTGCAGTTGTGTGAAACTTAGAAGTTCAAACATTTTGTTCTGGAAATTAATTAATGAATAAAATGTTGGCCACTCCCTTCTTACCCGTGATATGAAGGCAGCAATGCACAGTGGTATACAAGTACCAGGTCCATTGCAGAGCAGCTGAAACAAGCACCAAACAAGTTCTATAACAGCTGAAACAAGAATTAAAGCAGCTGAAATAAGTACCAAAATCCAGCTTAAACAAAAACTTAGCATCTTAAACAAGCACCAAAACAGCGTAAAACATAGATTTTAGCACCTGAAACAAGTGCCCATATAAACTAAAATATAAACTCCATAAACTTTGATAAAATGAAGTTCTACTTTATAATAAATGTTCCAGACTATAAACACCTATTCCTTCATTTTGAACATTAAACTTAAAAGCAGTACTTTCAACGTATAACTGGTCACTTCCCACACACTCCATGGGTGAAAGAGAGCAGCTTTCAGGCATTTAAAAGTTATACAAGAAGAATTCATAGTCAAAAGACACAACCCCAGATTATGGCAACAAACAAATTCTGAGCTAACTGTCTAATCCTAACACTTACTAAGTCCGGTCTTTCTGTAAGAACGATGCGCGTAGAGTGGACAAGCGAAAACAGAGTTGAGAAAATAGTCGACACCCACGACTGCTTCACTTCTCGACTTCTCGGTATGACCGATATGTGATACTAGAAAAAGACAAACAGAAAGATCACACAATAAACAAAAGTTTTTATTGTTGACTATAACTCACTGAGCTATGGATGCCCTAACACATCATGAAAAGTGTTTAGGGCAATGGAAACATTCTGATACAAAGAGAGGGTTCACTTATTACTATCAGCAGATTGTGCTGATGAAATGAGCAGTGAGACTGTAGATTCTTGCATGGAGCGCCTTGCATGGCTGCCGAAACTATTAAATTCGACTCCTGTAATAACTTGTTGTCATAAATTCATACTATGAATTGCAATCCCACTACGGTAGGTATATGTCAGTTTGAAATTAAATGAAGATCATTAAAACATAAATAGTTTCAGTGCAATCACACCCATATAAATATAGACTACAAACCTGCCTGAAATTTATTTCCATGATTCTGCATTTATTAGTAATACAATACAATGTTAAGTTACTAAGTTAGCAACACAGCATGAATATTATCTAGAATAGGAATATTGATAATAATTCTAGATGTCACACCGCATTCACAAGTTATATGAAAAATAAAACTGTTACCATAATTGTTTTCATAAGAAAGGCTTAACCAAGTACCCTACAGTCGTAAAATTATGCGAATTAACAATGCCATTGTGACAGCAGGACAATTCAAAAGGAGCCCAAAATATCTAAAAGTTGCAAGAAAATTTTTTTCGGTCATGAGCGCATTGAAAAGTAGCCCAACTCACGTTTTCACAATGACCTGCCAACCCTGCTTCAAGGTTGCTCATATCTAGGCTTAACCCTTTAATGCTGGAGGGTATAGGATTTCCCATACCATTTACTACCATCTCGGCATTAAAGGGTTAAGGCTTGACTGATTTGAATTCCTGTCCATTTAGAAACGAACCTGTGAGATTCTTTTGCTGTCAACACGACGTTTCTCAAGAGTTAACGCCTTGTCCTTGCTAAACACATCTGTGTTCGCAACGATGTAGTGACGAGGCGAGAAACCGTCCGACATACAATCGACTAATTTCATCATTTCCGTTGTGTGGCCGCCTGAAAAAGTAAATGCAGACAATACGAATCTAATCAGATTATTACTTCTATGGCTAATCAAATCTAATCGTATCTTATTTAATGAATCCAAACACAATATTGTCACAACATCTGTCAATGGTTATTTATTACAGGGTCAATTTTTCAGGGGTGACAAGTGCCCCATCTTGCCCCTGTGAGTGGGCACCCATGCGTCCTACTTTGGAAGACGTTGCGAACTATCAGTAGCCTCAACTAAATTTATAAGCCGTCTCAACAAAGTGCCCAGGATGAAAAAATATTTGGTACGAGGTCGTTACAACTTGAAACTCGGATAAATAGGAGTTAAAACTCATTAGAGGCACTTCTGTCCTGAAAGCACCGGACACAATCAAAGAGAATGGTTTTCAAACGTTTGTGGGAAGGATAAATCTTCTGCGGCGGAACCTTCCGCCAGATAATGCCTTCCGAAACTGCTTATACGGCGGAAGGATCTGCGCATGCGCCAAATGTATACCGCGCGCATGCGAAGTACGCGAACTCCATCGCGCATGCGCAGCATTCGAACGCGCTGCGAAGTTATTGTTAACATAACGAGTTGGAAAATGGCAGAATTATTATTCGTTGGACAAACGTTTGATACCTTGTCATTGCACGTCTTTTTCGTGAGGGTCCGTTAGGGCTCAGGTTAGGCATCGTGAGGGTCGGTTAGGGTTAGTGTTAGGGTTAGTTTAGCCATTAGAAACTCCGGCGGATTGATGGCAAAAGACACCGTGTATTTTTCTTCCGCCATACAATAACGATGGCGGAAACTTCCGCCGTATAAGCAGTTTCGGAAGGCATTATCTGGCGGAAGGTTCCGCCGCAGAAGCTTCACGCTTGTGGGAAAGGGGCAAAGAAAGACAAGGAAGGTCATTACGGAGACTGCTATTAAATCATCAATCCTGATCTATGAAGAAACGCTGGATGATGATTGCATTGAGCCATCGGCATGGAATAACATAGCGTCTTTCTAGATTATATGTACTTCACGCACTCTGAGCTTCCTGGCATCTATGGAGACTGCTGTATATTATATGTTCTTAATGACGTTTGGTAAGCCATTGGTTGGATGAGAGCACGAGCCATCCACTGGAGTCTCTTCTTGTCACCTGAGCTACGTTTGCTAACCCAGATATTATCTGTTCTTAATGACATTCAACATGACACGTTTACGTTAGCACATCTGTCTCGCACCGTGTGCAGCGCTAATTAAACTTACATTACTGCCCAACCCCCATTTAGAATCAGAAAATACACGCTGCCGAGTTCAACTGGATTTACCTGAACCCAAGACAATCATCGTCTTCACTGGCTTTTTACGCCTGTCGCTCCCGAATTCAGTCTGTCCTGAGGATCGATGTCGACGAATTTTATACAGGACCGCGATAATTCTAACCAATATCAGCACCAAAATAATAGCAATCACGGAAAAATACCAACAATTTAAATAAAACCAGTCAGTAATCATATTTGCTAAATTTAATGGAGGGAAAGAGTGTCTTCTATTAGAAAAGAATCTTATAAAATTATGTTTTGATGCACATGTTTTTAAAGTCGCAGCATAGAGTTCAAATCGTGCAGAGCTGTAAATGCCTAATTCTATGTTTTAAATTCTGTAGCGCATTTACAAAATAAATCAAACGAAAATGATTTTAAATGGAAATAATAATAATAAGTAGGGCTGCTGATTAAATGCTAACTTAAAACGCTGCGATATGCGATACCTTTTGAAATAGATTGACTAGATGCAGTACTCGTGAATAAGCTTGTGCTCTGCGCACAGCTTTCGAGTGGCGCTTTAGCGGATTCATCATCATTCAGCTGATTCGTTCATTTAGCCGCTGTCAAATTAGACACGACTATAATAAATTGTGCATCGTTCGGCGGATTTAAAGTTTTTCCACAGTTTTTCTGACCGACCGTGACTAAATAGAATGGCGGCGATCTGGGATGTATAAAATATCTAGGATGCCTACTAGTTATATCCACTTGTATACGAGACTTTGGTGAAAGGACAATTTGTTTCTCTTTCGGGTCGGCAGCGTACCACCCCTCCCCCCAGTGCAGTTGTTGTTATTGAGGAGTCTCACGTGGTTAAAGTATTTAGTTGGTTGCTGGTTGCTGACACATTACAAACTGGCTTCTATTAACACAACAATGCGTAAGATAAGATTTATTTTCAATAGCTTCTTTATTGCATTCAGTTAGACTTGAATTTTATCCGATGCAAGGTTGTCGTTTTGCTATTGTATGCCACACAAATTGCGATTATATATTGGGTTTAAAATTGCAGCAGCCTTGAATACATGCTCTGTGAACTGGTATTCAAAAACAAACTCTCTGAGAATATTATCTGTGACCAGATTATACCCTTTGGATTCTGTTTTAGAATAAATTCGTCCCCCAAAACTGTTACAGTCGTAAATAATGTATCCGGCGTAGAAAATATTTAATCATGCCTGTGTTTTATGTAGCATGTTTTCGCTTCTTGATTCTGTTCTTCAATTGCCTATTGACGTTGGGTTCATACTTCTGTTTTGACCTGCCGAGCACTCTGCAGTATTGGCTCCAAGGAGTGAGTTGAACAATTTCTTTATGTTTAATTTTAATTATTATCTAATATCATTCATGTACACTTCAAACCTTAAGTCAGATCAGCAGCTAGAAGAGCAGTCTTTGAAACTAGTGAGGCAGCCAATGTTAGATAATTAATTATTAAAATGTGCTAAATGTGGTGTTAAGACTGAGTGGAACTGACAGACACTTAGCAAAACAATATGGAGTTTATCTGGAGACTAACTTCATATCACATGATGACTGCATTCAGAAAATAAGGATTTGCAGAGTACAAACTCGTTTCCTATGGTCTTGATTGGAAGTTTGCGAACATTGCAATATGCATTGTGCTCCCTTATGACCAGTAATTAAGGATGTTTTATGTTACAATTTGCATTAATTTATAATTCCTTTCAACAAGTAATTTAGAAAGTTTATGCTAGAATTATATATTACAAATATATCATAGATATTTACAACAAATAATTTAGAATGTTTATGTTACAATATATATTACAAATACATTATGCTTTTTACACATCTATTCACCTTCTGTGAGGAAATGGAATCACTACATGTGTGTTTGTTACATGCAAATAAAGGCTACTTAGTGCTTACTTATTTATAAACTTTGATGGCCTGTGTTTTTGTTTCAAAGAACTCAACATGTGGACAAGCCGTCGACAATCTAACTGCGGCCAGTTCAGATTGTCTGGGAATGTCATCACAAGAGTACAACCTGCTCTATGCTGTCTGTGCATGGGCGTACGTATACTGCAACAATCTGTTTTCAAGTTAATGCGATTGTATACTAGCTTTGGTTAGTAAGTAAATAGTTGTGCACAGCCACGCCGACTTACCCCACCTCGTTGTTAGCTTACAATTAGAGCTAAACAGAACGCACGACAACCGTGACTAATTGTTGGTACATCCAAATACAAATGTCATCACGAAAGACACAAAAAGAGCTTGATGTATCAATTCAGGTCTGCATGTTCTTTATTAAGTGTATACTTCAGGTAGGAATTTGAGGGTCAGGTTGTCAAGGAGATGACTCCTTGCTACACGGGATAAATAATATGTTACCTAGCAGTCTGCTCTCAGCCCATTTTGCTCATACCTCCACTGTACAGAAACGTGCCTTCTTGGTGGTAGGACCCTCGACCTCGAACGGCCTCCCTCTTGACGCTCCACTCTTTTCTACAACACATTCTTAGTCATTTCGCTCTCATCATAGGATAGTTTTTTTGGCCATGCTGGGATGGGAAGCGCCTCTGAGTAGCCCCTTAAAGAGGTTATCCCCAGTTTCTGCGATTTTGAATGCGTTTGTTTGCACTTGTTTAGAGATGCGGCAGTTGTGCTTTGGGCCGGTGTACTGGTTGAGAAATTTGGAAGCAGAGGTATGAGTTGATTTTTATGTTATGCATCATTTGTTTTGCTGCACATATTGATTTTTGATGTGTGTTTTGCTCAGCTTCTGCCAGAGCTTTAGGTAACTTTCCATTTCTGTCTTGGCATCGTCCTGAGTAGTAACCTCGAAGGAGTGCTATATAAATCATTGTAACATTGAATAAATGAATGAATCAAGAGTGTTAATGCAGATCATTGTGATAGCATAGATTTATATAGACAGATAAGTTTATTAAATTACTTGAAGGCTCATCTTGCTATGAATCTGAGGATTTAACCGAGAGCTTAATTAATTGCACGAATTAATTAACCGAACTATATAAAGGCCAATGAAATAAAGGACGTTCATGATGAACTAATTTTGCAAATGTTTTTTTTGGTTGCAGTTTGTGCTGTCCTCTTTTCCTTCCTCTGTCTCCTCGGATCGAGCGTCTTTGCGATGGGATGGCTTTTCCAGGGAACAGTCGCCGTGTTACCCATAATGCTCGTCGGTCGACTTCTGTTTGGCTCGGGAAACAGCTCGCTCTCAAGTGCGTCGTTTAGATTCTGTTCGTTTATTGCTTTGTTCTGCTTGCAGTTGGAAATTAATTACAACGGACAGTAAGAACACTCTGTGCTAGGTGACCTGGTTGTTCCATCACTTAAGACATCCACAGTGCAGTGCTGAGTCTTTGCTTTGGGCAGTCCAGCAGTCTGGAATGTGTTGTACTACTGTAGCTATGCTGCATACAGTGCATAGCTCTTTAGCCCTTGAAAGAGCCCTCATCACTCTAAATCTCAACCTTAACGATGGAGTCTAAAAGAAATTATGTTAGGAGCTGTTGTTATAAGTATTTTATTATTATTATTATTATTATTATTATTATTATTATTGCAGGCATTTTTAATGTGCATGCATTCACATAGATATGCTTCTGGTTGTTCGTTTTCAGTTGTCCAGAGTCGTCTGTTGTCGTTCTGGTTTCGAGATAAGGAATTGACGATGGCATTTGGTGCAACTCTCGCTACGTCACGTCTTGCAAGCGTTCTCAACTTTCTTCTCACTGCATCGCTTGCCACGAGGTTTGGAGGGATGTGGGCTCTTTGGACAGGTAAGCTTGGTTGTTTTGAGTATGAGATATCAATTGTTTTAGATGAGGTCAGGTAGTTGCAGTTTCATGATGCAAGGATGACTTTCGTCACCCTCCTCTGTTGTCCAGATTTGGGACTGGCACTGTCAGAGCGTAGTCGGCAACTGTTATGTAGGTAAGAACACCATTCATGCTCTCTTGCCATTGATGTGAGTACAATGAAAGGCTGTTTTGCTAAGGCTGTATGCTAGGGGTTGGTGAAGTTTAAAAATTGGAACCAAGTTGGCAAAGGCTGTTTCATGGGGCCAGGCATAGTGAAAAAAAATTTCATTTAGGTTTTTTCCAATGGATCAGTTGGTAGTTTTGTACCAATTACGATTTGCCTTAATTGGAATTACGTACATTTCTCATCAAATGTGACTTTGTTGGAAAGTCTGCTTAAATTCTTAAATGACATTGGCATCCAGCTGCAAGTTTGCAACCCTTTTCCATTTTAACAGGTTGCTGTAAATTTAATGTTGCAATTTTATGGTATACGTTCACTTGCGTAACTTTGTATGGCTCTGATTCTGATTGTATTACGCTGTAATAGGTGCCTTCCTCTGCGCCGTTAGCTTCCTCGCAGGAAACATCCTGGCATTTCTTGACCGGACTGGAGTGGTGCAGCAGGGACACGAGGCCAGGGTGTGGCATGAAATAAGGGAAATGGTTGGTTCATCGTTATACAAGCATTGGCTTTTAAATTTCTTCTGTTTCACTTGTAAGTAATTAATGAATTATTGCCTAGCAGGCCAGGCCCCAAGTTATCTTAGGGAGCTTTGTATGCCTTTTAAAGTCTGATATTTAATGATTTCTTTGTTATATTTGTTCAATTGCTGTTTTGTTACTCAAATTGCATATACTGGGTTCAATAAATGAATTTAGTTGATTTGAAGTTTTTCAAAGCATCTGTTGAAATGCTTTCAGCGATTCACGGACGTCGGACAGTTCAGTCGCCAGTACTGGCTGCTCGTTTTGGCCGTCATGTTCTTCTACAGCAGCGTCTATCCATTCGTGGCTGACGCAAGGTATATGGTCGGTTGCATCAAAATTCAAATTTAAAAGACAGTACACAAAATTATCTTAAACTTAAATATTATTTTTAAATGTCATTTATCAATAATAAATGTTAGCATAATTTTATTTTTATATTTGCATGATGTTGGACAAAAAAATTGTGGTCAAAGTGTACACCTTTGACCTCAGCACAAGTTTCAAGACGCTTGCACAAATTGGCAGCGATAACCGAATGATGAAAATCCATTCCAATCAAACTTAAAGACTTTCTTCAGGAATTCCTGCCATGAATGAGGGCTAAACTAAGGACTCATTTTCCTCTCCCATTCTTTAAAGGCATTTCTTTCCCCACAGAGTTTTCTTAAGTACTGAGATCGCATCTGAAAAGTCATTCTGTGAGAGGTGCTATATAAATCTGCAGATACGATACAATTTAGGATAGTGATAGAAACTGTGAGATTGGGTTAGAGTATTCTGATTTGGTTGTCCGTTTTCTTCAATGCAGCAAGTTCATCCACGACAAGTACGGCTCTTCTCCAGTGGAGGCGGCTTACTTTGCCGGTGCCGTTTATTTCGTCTCCATCCTATCTCCATTCGTTGGATACGCAATTGTGAGTTCTTCCTTCGTTTATCGTAAAAGTTAAAGTCATCTACTTTATTACAATACATCTAGCATCCAAAACATGCCCTAAATTATTAATTTAATTTAATTTGTACTGTGCCGTTGCCTGATGTGTACGCAAGGCCCCAACCTGCTACGCACATAATGTGGTGCGGGGGTCAAGTAAAAGATTTCAATCCTGAACTGTCCAATGTCTTCATTGTCTGAATTCCTCGACTCAAACCATTTCGATGACCACTCATAATACTAATTCTCCTCCATGTCAATGGAAAGCAATTATATAATTAAGTAAGATATATTCATAAATAGTTTGTACCTATAATTTTACTGAATGTATATAATATTATATATTTATATATCTATACATGTATTATATATAATATATTTATAATTGCATAATGCAATATATCAGTATGTTTGTTTGCTTTGTTTTCTAGGATATCTTTGGCAAGAGAGGATATCTGGCGTTCGCTTCTAGTCTGCTCACTGCGCCTGTCTTTGCGTTGTTGGCTTTTACCAACGTCGTTCATCCTCTCATCCCTGCTCTGTGGCTCGGATTGATGTACACTGTGACAGCGGTCAGTGCAGTATTAACTGTAGTAATTGTTATTTTTATTCACCTTGTCACCTTGTGCTGTCAGTTCGTTGAACTCTAGCGATCGTTAAGGCCAGCCTTCTCCATTGCTTTCTTTCTGATGTCGCTTCTCTTAGTTGTTCCAGATTCATTCCTGTTGTTTCTTGAACATCGTCCAACCACCTTTTCCTTGGTCGCCCTTGTTTTCTCCTTCCTTCACCGCATGCCAGCATCATATCTTTCTCTTATTATTGTTATTGTTGTACATGTACTTGTTATTATTGTTATTGGTGTTATTAATTTGTAACTTACGTCGTGGTATCCTGTACACAAGACCTCGACTGTGATTGTGGTGCTGGTGTTGTGATGGTTGTTGTGGTGGTAATAGTGGTGGATGTTGTGATGGTCTGCGGCGGGATGGGTCTGTCATTGTCGTGGTGATCAAAGTTGTGGTTAATGTAGTGGTAAAAATATGATCATGATTAATTTTTAAATATGATGGTGATAAATGTTAATTTTTAATGGCCTGTGATAATGATAATTTTTAAAGACCTGTGATAGAGAAAAAGATAATGTCAATGATGTGTGATAACGATAATAATTATGTGTGATAACGATAAAAACAGCCTGTGATAATGATAATAATGGTGTGTAGTAACGATAATAATGATGTGTGATAACGATAAAAACAGCCTGTGATAATGATAATAATGATGTGTGATAACGATAAAAACAGCCTGTGATAACAATAATAATGATGTGTGATAGCGATAAAAACAGCCTGTGATAATGATAATAATGATGTGTGATAACGATAAAAACAGCCTGTGATAACAATAATAATGATGTGTGATAGCGATAAAAACAGCCTGTGATAATGATAATAATGGTGTGTGATAACGATAACAATGGTCTGTGTTTCTCTTAGGGCAGTTTGCTTCACTCGATTCCATTGCTGGTGCCGCAGGCGGCTCTTGGAATGGCGATCGGAGTGAACAGCTCCGTCCAAATGGTTGGCGTTGGCATTTCCAACGTCATCGTTGGTGCCATTCTAAACACAACAACGGCGTGAGTAGAACCAAATTTATTTCTCTTTCACACTGAAAATTTTATTGTTTATTGATTCGTCCACTCGTTAGTTCCTCTATTAATTCGTTCTCTGGTGTTCTCATTCATTTTTTCGTTTGTTCATTCATTCATTCATTTATATCATCATTTGTTTATCCATTCATTAGTTCATTCATTTATTCATACATTCATCTATTCTTTTGGACCTAGGATTTTGTGCTTTTTGAAAACATTTTGACATTGATTGGATTTAGAAATTATGTACGTTTGTTTATTATACCATGTCTGTACAGTGTACACCAAAATGCGCATAGCAATTGGTATATTAAAGAATATTCTTATCTTATCTATTAATTAATTCATACATTCATTCATTAATTTTTTTTCATCAATTCTTTTATTTATGCGTTTTCTGACTTTTTAGAAGTGACAGAAGAGCGTGGAAATACGTGATGATATTTCTGCTCTGCAATGTCGTCATGTCTAGTTTGATGACAGCCATTCTGAATTTCACCGACAGCAGACGGGTATTTAAACAATTATATCTCAGGTTTACTTGCTATTTGTTTTTCATAAAAAGTTGATTAGATTGTCTAGGGATTGTAAATAAACAGTTGATTTTAGTGGTGTACGCTGAAGAGCTGATTTTGATTGTAATTGATTAATTGATTTTAGTGGTGTTGGCTGCAACGAGTTTATTGTTGCATTGTGGTAGATGATTTATTGTTATGATTTTTGTTATAGTTGTTAATTAATGATTATGGTGGATTGCTGCGTTGATTCATTCGCTCATTCACGCATTCATTCATTCTTCTATTTTATTCAGTTTTTTATTTATTCATTCATGCATTTCTTCATTCATTCATTCATTTGTTCATTTATTCATTCATTCATTTGTTCAATCATTCTTCTCTTCATCTCTTGTGGTCACCAGTTGATTGTTATAGTTTCTGCAGCTGATTGTTGCATTTTTTAATTGCCGCTGATTGGTTTTCTTATTATAAGCGTTCAACTGTTTTGATATTTTTGTCGAGAAGGAACGGGTGCTCAACCAGAGCAACCGCGAAAGAGTTTCACGTCTGCTCATCGAAGAACACCTTCAGCACTCCGATTCCGGTTGCTATAGCGACTGCCACGAATCGTCCGAACACGATCCCCTCCTGCGTAGCCGACCGTTCTATTCGTCCGAAATCAACTGAAAAACGCGTTTCCGCTTTGCTTCACTGGTTCTACGAGCGACAGGAAATACGATGCTACGTATATATATATGTATATACCGGTATATATATATGTTGTTGTTATGTTATATATATATATGTATATTTGTATATATATATATGTATGTATATATATATGTATATTTATTTTCCAAGGTCAATTTGAAAGAGTCTCGAGAATTTTTTGTGATATGTAAGAAATGGTTAAACTGATATTAGGTGTGGTAAGATTGGACTTTGACACTGAATGTATTGAGATTGGGTATTGGTATATTGGTAGGACAGGGCATTGACATTATGTGCGATACTGTGACGTCAGGTATGATGATAAGATAGGGTTCTGACATTAAGTGTGGTAAGATAGGGTTCTGACATTAGGTATGGTAAGGTAGGGTTTTGACATTAGGTGAGGTTTGATAGTCTGGATTTATTTACCCGAAGTCTTCACAGTGACGTGCCTTATGATCCAGTGTATGAACCAGGTATGAACATAAAAGCAGATAATGCTGAAACATTTTGTGCTACGCTACAGTTCTTGCAACAATATTAGCATTTTTTACGTGAGCTCACTGACAATTTGATGCAATTTTGAAGATGTATTGGAACAAACGTATTTGCAGCTTGTTAGGCGCTCACTCGTTTTACAGCTGCCTTCTAGAGAGTGGGATGAAGATCTAATTGTTCGTCAAGCAAAAGTCTTACTATTTAGTTATCCGTATCGTACGATGTTTTCACAAATACTGTGTGTTGAGCTACGGGTAATAGCCTTGGAGGAGCTTCAGTACCGTAAGTGTATTCTTTATTATGGCCAACTGTCCATGCCACATTTTTGTTTACATGACATTTAAATAAGATAAAGCTAATCCTTGTCAAATAGAATTTCATCGCTAGATTTAAAAGCTTTATTTTAAACATTCACTAGTCCTCCATGTTGTTGTTTATTTATAACAGGGTTTCCCGCCAGCATGTGCTTGCATTTCTGAATTAATATATATTTATTCAGTTATGCTAGATCTTTTGCTTGTTCATTGGCTTGTATACTCTCAAACGTAGGTCATGTTATTCAGTAGTATGAGTTTTAATGATCCTGCATAATGGAAAAAATCAAAAGTGGTAGATATTATGCGGAAAATCGGACCCTTCATTATTTTTGACCTGTTATGTAGGGTTGTAATCTTACATCCAGATTTCTGAGGCACTACTTTCGAGTTAAGCATGTATGTATGTATGTATGTGCACTTGTTATAGCGCCCCTTCAAGCTCTCTTTCTACTCAGAGGCGCTCCCGATGCAGAGCGGACACTGCATCGGAGTTTCACGCCGAAGCGCTGAGCAATTGTAAGTGAAGGACTTGCCCAAGGTCCTTACGCGGCGAGGTGGATTCGAACCTCGGACCTTCCGGCTCCAAGGCAACGACGCCACCACTAGACCACCGCGCCCCACAAGCACAGGGCACCAGCTTATTTTTGAGGGCTGCATCCTATCAGACACCAAGTGAAAAACTAAGCGTGGATTTGAGAAGACCACAGGAGAAACTGAAGCAGTGTTTCATGTAGAGCATTAGAGATTGGAAGGTGGAGTAGGTGAATCAGGTTAGGAATTATTGACTTCTGAGACTTTGCTTGTTCATGTGGAGTTGGGAGGTTCGCAAATATGATTTTTTGGGAGTGTAATATATGGATGGGCACTAGGTACAATTTTGTTGTCGTTAGTCAGCTTATGGTGAGTTGTAGGGAAACTAAGAAGCTTCAGCCGAGTCCTATGCTATTTTTCTACTGTGATTTTTCATCCCTCTGTTGCCTTTGACGTATAAACGATTATTATTTTCATCAATTGTTAAGTGTTATGACTTTCTTTGTTATTGCTTTCTTTGTTATTACAATGTAGTTTTACTGTTGGTGCCAAAATACACGTGAAGCCAATTACCGAGTGCCATAAGATTCGTCAAATTTTTTACAGAATGATTTCGTTACGTTGTTGTCAACTCGGCTTTTATGAACGTTTCGTAATAAGTATGTCGTGTGTTTATGTCGTAATAAGTATGTCGTGTGTTTATGCACGTTACCCAGTGTTTAATGACATTGAATGGTTGCTGTGGCCGCTGATGTTTTTAAAGATGTTATTCTGATATTCCAGTTCATTTTGTATTGTAGATTGTTTCTTACAGGTGTTCACTGTTGAGCATGCATATCTTTCAGAGGCTTCTAGTTTCATGATATTTTATCTTGCTCATTACTGATCATCTTTTTTGTTCCAATGACTAGGACTGCTCTTGCCCAACATCGGGCATTTGCTGTGGTTGGTCCCTCCATTTGGAATGGCCTTCATCCTCCCACACTACGGGCTAAACTAACAACTCGTTTTTCCTTATCAGTCTATCATTCTTGAAAGTTTCTGTGCTGAATAGTCATTCTGATGCTGATGTGCGAGAGAATGGGATCTTGAACTGAATTTTTGGTAGAAGCAAATGAGTAGCAAGAAAATCTGTAATCCGTAAATATGTGTATATTGTATATGCAAATCAGTCATGTTTTGAGTGTGCATTGTTATCGTTTAGACTTTAGACCAAGGACGTGTATAGACTTTAAAGTACCGGTATGTTCAATTGTTTGTATTTCTTAGCATCGTTTTTTTCGTATGGTCTTTTCTACAAGTGCATGACAACCGTTCTGTCATCATGGTTTTATGCGGGTCCAATTGATAGCTTATATCCTGCAATTCACGTGAAGATTGTGCTTTAGAAGATTTGCAAATGTATTTCACATCATGTTTACACCAAAGATCTTATAATCTAGTTATTTGGTTACTACACCACATTATGTTCACATTAAGAGAGTAGTTTGTTCATGTGAAGGCGCTATATAATTTGCCATCTACGATGCGTTGTTTACGTTACGCTGTTTTTACGCGGAGGTTATTCCACTGCGCAGCGCACTGAGAAAAAACCTTTTTTAGTTTGAGATGCTACCAACCGCCTGATTTACTTTGTGCCTTTGTTATTGTTTGTATTGTTCATGCAAATTATTATCTATTCAACATGTTTGTTGATATGCTAGTCAGCATGACTATGGGTTTATTACAGTAAATAATGGATAATGAACTAACTATCAAAGCAGCTACTTACTGGTATGTTCTATCGAATCTATCCCATAATTCAGTGTCAGAGAAGCAAAGTTAGCTGTGAAATAGCCATTGTTGGATAACTGTCCATAAAACCTCAATAAAGTGTCGTATAGCAACCCCCATGCTCTGCCAAAAAGGGCGTCCTTTTCAATCCCTTTGTTCGTACTGCAACCATTAAGAATTGAGCTTTCTCTTTGGTTGGCCCAGTAGTCTGGAATGGCCTTCCTTTAGAGCTGTGCATACACCCTGCAACTCTACCAGAATCCTTCCTCACTAAACTAAAACTTGTTTTTTGGTGTGCTGGAGTCGGGAGTGCCTCTGAGTACGGTAGTTTCCTTGAAGCGCTATATAAGTTTCAGAATGAGTATGAATGATTATGGTAAAGCATCCCATAACAGCCACACTCTTTCAACCTTCAATGGCCCCATAATTGACCACAAGCCATTGGAGACAATGTGTTGACGCTTAATACATAACCAGCTGAAGTAAAGGAGTTCTCGAACACACAGACGTTGTTGCAGTCTATAATCAAGTACATGGCAAGGTTATTCTTGAAATACCATTGAACTAATAATATTTATTTTTTCAGTATTGGAAAGGACAAGCTCTTTTACTTCTAGCGATGGATAGTAGTGACGAGCAATAGCATAAGTAAAGACATCAGGTCAATACTTTGGAGCTACATAAATGGCCAGTTACATTCCATGCATAACTACAATTAAGTGGGTCAGCTGAAGTAAGAATAAACATCGGAAAATGCAGGCAATAGGGTCAACTACATGAAGATTTCACTTGATGAAAGGTCAACTAGAGGTTACTTAAGCTATCTGTTAATATGCTATGCAAAAAGTGTCTTCTTCGACCTATTCTGTGCTTGTGATGGTAATAATTATTTGTACTGTTGTAAAGTAATGTAATATAACTGAAAATTTTAGTGCCATACAAAGCTTCATCAGTGAAAACAACGTCTTCACTGGCACGGTTGTGAAGCTTATGTATCTGTAATGGCCCTACATGAATAAATCCTCAATCATTTACATTCCAAACAGTGATTCATATGAAGAATACCATTGCAGACTAAGAAAACCAAAACGTTTGACGACAGCTCAAGCAGTAAGATGCAGAATGACAGGAAGCAATGTGGTTTATATCATCCAAAGCTTCTTTTGTCCTAATACACATGATCTGGTAAGTACGTCGGCAGAGTGTCATTAAGTAGGTATGGAGACGAGTCCTGCTGTTCCATGGCCAAGCGTCTGGCCAGCCACAGCCGTCTCGAGTGGCTTGAAGCCAAGCTCCTCGACTGGAATTCCGAAATGACAAAGCTTGGCTTCGTAAGTTCTTAGCAGGTCGTTGTGAGCCTGGACAGGAAATAAATGAAGGAAATTCATCAAACATCCACAGACTTTGAGTCATGGTTAGTGTTGTCATTAGATATCAATTTATTGTTTTCAATTTAGACACCTTTATCTAGTTTCCTACCGATGTACTATAGCCTGCTCATTTGATTATTTTAGCGATAAAATAGAAGCGTAGTTACAGTTAAACAACACTGTGTGATTTACACAGATCGTTTACGTCACCCTCCTCCATCCTGGATTTGGACTGGCACTGTCAAAGCATTAAGAGAGGTGGAGACTGTGGAGTTATACACCATCTGCATTAATTGTTAAATCATTGGATATGTAAGTTTATTACAATGTCTGTACATTCCTATGGAACCTGTGCCGGTCCCAAGCCCGGGAAAAGGAGGAGGGTTCCGCGGAGGGTTTGCAGCCCTCCCGGGTAAAACAAACTACCGCAACAGAAACGACACAGATGAACGTGGAGAGGCTGTGTCGCCCGATGCGCTACCAGCGCGAGGAAGGACTAAGTGCTAAGTAAGTAAGTACATAAAAATGTGGTTAACTAAAAGTATTATTATCTAAGCTTAAGTTTCAGCAGTTAAGGTAGGTAAACAAGTATGCAAGTATTACAATGGAAATGCATTGGCACAAGTTAACTTCTAGGCTGAAGTAGGCTACTGCAGATGAATGAGGCAGGATCGAAGGAGTGAAGCAAACATATCAAAAGGCACTTCAATAAATATTGAAGTAGGCAATAATATACATTAAATTAAGTAGGCTACGTACGTAGATAAGCCAGTATAAAAGAAACAAAGTAAAAATGATCATAGGGGAAGATGGAAGACAAAAGTTGACAGGAAAGTATTGTCAAAGATTAAGTTCTGTTTAATACTGTCTATAAACACAAAGCCTAAAAATTTAATGCATTAAATTAAATAACTATTTAAACTAATGTTGTTTTTAAGACTTTTTATTATTTCAATTTAGACACCTTTTATTGATTTCTTCCCGTCTTTATATAGCCGTAAAAATTTGAATTTAACGCCAGCTCTGAAAGGCTTGGTCGACGTAAAGGCTCTGACATCCACAAGATGGCGTTAACTGCTGAGAACTTCAGCTTACAATATTTTCAATTTAGACACCTTTATATATGTTTTTCCATAAATATATAGTCGTTAAAATTCTATTTCATCCTAACATGCGTTGACAAAAATTCGATGTCAAGACTCTTGAGAGTCACAAGATTATGATGAGAACTATGGCTTGGATTATTTTAAGTTTCAACACCTTTATTTAGTCTCTTGCCAATTTTATTAAAGGCTAGTCATTTTATTATTTTAGCAATAGTACTGAAACTTTTTTACCATTGAAGGTATGGTCGAAAAAAGGCTAAGATTATTTTCAGTTTAGACACCCTTACCCTATTAATCTCCAACGTTTTATAAGCCTTAGCTGTAGAATTTCACTTTATCCCTAAAGAAAAAATTGATTTTAAGCAAAGTGAGATGGACCTTAACAGCTTTAGCAGCCACAAGATATATGTAAACAAAAAATCCTGCTATAAATATTCATTCCTTTGTACATTAAATGAATTCGTGTACCGCTTCTTCAAGGTGACTACTTAGAGGCACTCACAACCCCAGCGCTGCCAAATAAAACTTTCTTAAGACAAGAGAGGAATGTCTAAGAAGGATTCTTACAAAGAGAGCGGAGGGTCAGAGAAATACCACTACAGGTTGAGGGTCCTACCACCGAGAAGGCATGGTGGATGTAAGAGTAAAAGGGAGTGAGAGCAGACCTTGCTCAGCTGAACGAAGAGAGTGGAAATGGCAATCACTAAGAGTATAATATTGCTTTATAATTGCTACAGAGCTCTCAAAGATAGCTGCGAGACGTAGCAGGCAGCACCAGACAAGAGCAGAAATCCTATACTATTAGATTTCATACTAGATGTTGTGTGAATTGCTGGTTGCATTACATTACAAAATGTTTTATGAAAAGATTAATTGAATTCAATCCCACCTTACAGACTCTGGCCAGTTCATACTGGAGGTCTTTGATGGCACCATTCTTTGAGTCCAAAACATCCTGACACAAAGAAAAGAAAAAGAAATTACTGACCATCATCACGAAAAACAGTCATAAATAGAAATGTAATTTAACTTATTCGAGGTGTGAAAATGAGCCACAGAAAATTAAAATATTCACAAAAACAGGAGATTATTTAACTACTTAAAAAGACATTAATATATAAAATGCAACAGGAAGTTCAAAATCAATAGATCCGGTAATAAACACTGCAGGTTTTTTGTGGAAGCACAATGGTCAGGTTAAAATTTTTGTCAAAGGCTTGAAATATGCTAAGCAATTAAGAACATATTTCGCAGTGGTTTCTAAATGCAAATTTCTCGGTTTTACTGTGCACGTCATTAATTAGCATCATCAGTGCTTTAGCACAGAGAAATTTGTAAGAAACCACCGTTTAGTAGTAAAAAAAGTTGTAAATTTTCCACCCCCTCTTGCCTCTATGTGCGGATGTCCATGCAGTCATGCATACAGTGTACGCTGCCTCCCTTCTCATCTAAATGCATATACAACAAAAGAAAAATGACCTTGACCTAGAAACTGTGACCCTGACCTCAAGTTTCCTGGTGACGACGCTGAGTGCTGTGGGGTCAAGGTTCGACGCAGACAAAACCTCGTTCAGCTGAGCCTCCTTCTTTTCAAGCGTCTCTGAGATCGCTCCGAGCTTCTTTTCGAGAAGCAGGTTCTTGAAGCCGCTCTTCTGCTGAACTTCGTGGATTGCCTTCACGAACTTGGAGTACAGGTCGTCACGCTCTGTCTCCACCTGGTGACAGAAAAATAATGAATTATATTGGCATAATTAAGTCTGTGTTTAATTATTATCATACCAGTAACATTGTGTGTCTATACAATTTTAGCTATCAGTGCAGTGGTTCTAACACTGATTATACGTCTACTGAATCACTTTCAAAATTGTTATGTATTGTTATATGAGTAGCTTAATATTTTAATATTCATTTAAAATTAATTAAATAAAGAAGTGTGATGCATTTTAGTTATCATATCATATCATATAATTATCATATAATTGTCATATAATTATCATATGAGTATATATATATATATATCATATAAGTAGTATACTAAGTATAATTATTTGAAAAAATAATAAAGCAGTGTATAAAGCATTTATTTGATATTATTTTTGTTTCTCGCACTTGTTATACTGCCCCCTCAAGCTCGCTACTCAGAGGCGCTCCCGACTACAGAGCGAACAACGAATCGGACTTTAACGCTGAAGCAAATGAGCAATTACAGGTGAAGGACTTGCTCAGGGTCCCTACGCGGCAGCTTGACATGGATTCGAACCCACAACCTTCCGGCTTCAAGGCACCAAACATAACCACTACACCACTGCGCCCCACTATACTTGCTAATAGAAGTGCTATAGACTGCTGGTTAGTGTGTTGGACCTTCAGTCATAAGGCTGAGATTGGTAATTCCTTTATTGTTGGGAGGTCATTGATTGACCTAAGTACTGACCTTTTCAAAGCGCTGCTCAAGAACTTCATACTTGAACTCGCGATCCTTGAGTGACTGCTCCGTTACTCGAAGTCTCGCTTTCGTCGTCTGCAATTCACAAAGTCTCAGAATCAGATTCCAGTTTCAGTTTTAATTTTCAGCTTTAATTTCTAGTTTCAGTTTGAGTTTTTGATTTTAGTTCTTAAGTGGGTGCACATGTGTGTATGTGTGTGTGTGTGTGTGTGTGTGTGTGTGTGTGTGTGTGTGTGTGTGTGTGTGTGCATGTGTGTCTGTGTGTATGGGTGCATGCATTTTGATATTTTATGTTAATTAAGAAGCTTGCAAAAGCTCTAAAGAAACACTTGCATGAAAACGATTACAATTAAAGAATTATTACAGTGGAGACCAGCCTGATGGTGATCCCACATTTCTATACGACGATGAGGGCGCCACATGTCGTCTCATGCCTAAGTAATTTTCACCCATTGTTACATTTAAAAAACACATGAGAATGGAGTGAAGAAGACTTACAGCGAGGAGTTGTTTATCTTTGTCATAGTTGGCCAGCTGTCTTCTCAACTCCTCCAGCTCAACTCGTGCCTTCTGAAGAGGTTCAGTCAGACGTTTGTTTTCGCTGATCAGTTCTGCATTGTGCTTCTCCAGCCGATCTTTCTCCTTCTTCTTTTCCTCAACATCAGCCTGTTAATCGTATTAGTGCAAATGTAAACAATAAGTGGAATCGATATGTCGCGTGTGCGTGTGCAGTGGGTCGGGTCACTAAAGGTCGATTCTATCAGAATTTTAAACACGCAATGCAGGAATCTTAAGTTTGCGAAGTTTTGACAGTTACAATCAATCAATGAACTTTTGAATTTTAATTTCTTCTAATCATTATTATTCTCCAAGTGTGATGCAACAAAACTACACTTCCGGTAGATGTGAGATGTCAAACCTGCTAAATACAGAACCAAATATCTTACATCATGATGACCTGATAGAACTATTATTGTGCAAGCCACCAGACAGTATGAGAATTGTAGAAAGATCAATTGTAGTCAGACGTTGATTTATGTGGAGTTGGGATGTGCAATAAATACTTTACTACAGGGTCCTAATAATAATAAAGTTCTGGGTTTCCCCTTAACCCTATGGCAATTCTCAAACCGGCCAGAAAAAAACACTTGGGGGATTTTCCGTATCATGGGGTTTTACTTCGGACATGGTTGCAAAATACACAGAAATTGACAGAATTAGTTTTTAAAATTCGGAATGAATATTCAACAAAGTTTCAAATAGACAATCATGAATATTCAACAAAGTGTCTCTCAGACAATCATGAAAATTCAACAAAGTTTCTAATAGACAATCATGAATATTCAACAAAGTTCTAATATTAGACAATCATGAATATTCAACAAAGGCACTTACTTTCAGTGTGTTGATGAGGGCGAGGCTGTTGAGCATGACGTCATTGTAGTAGTTCTTGATGTCACTGAACGCCTTCTCGTGATTCCTCGTCAGTTCGTTGATCTGCGCGTTCTTCCTCTCCTCAACCTCGTGGATCTCAGTCTTCCTGCGAAGATCGAGCTCGTCTCTCAGACTCCGCATCTTTCGATCGTATTTGTCCTCGATCTCTTTCGCTCGACGCTCAAAGTCCGAGCGAGTGTTTGTCACGAATTCGTCGTGTTTCTACGCGAAATGGTAAGACATGTTGCGTTAGAATATTCTAACCTGGACGCTGTGGTACTTACTTTTATTGTTGTTCAGAACAAATTAATCAACTAATTGTTCTTCATATGAATTAATTATTATTATTATTATTCGTAAAAATTAATAATAATAATAATAATAATAATAATAATAATAACATTTCTTTTCCAAAGTCTGCCAATTGGGTCCAATGTCATAACTTAGTTGCATTCAAAGGCACCTGTCTTATAAACCCCAAAGGCAAGGCCTAACCATCTAGTCAAATTTCCTGCTGCTAACAGCATTTCCTTTCCGCAGATTTGTCGTTATGAATAGTCATTCTTCAAGAGCGATAATATATAAATCTAAACATACAATACAACACAATTTTAGTGTTGAGCAAAGCACTTGTGTAATACATATAATTTCAACATTTTAATATATTTAATTAACTTATAAAACTTTACCATTTGGAGATTTTTGATCGTTTGCTCGTGCTGCAGCTGCTGTTCCTTCATCGAAACTTTCAGATCGCGTTTATCTTTTCGCAGATCCAATTCGTTCGTCTTCATTTCGTTCTTCGCTAAGTTCAGTTTCAGCGTGTTCTCCGCTTTCTGCTCCGACATATTCGTCTGCTGCTCAAACAACAGATGCTTCACCTTCTGCTTGTAAACCTGTCAGGCAAACACAACACAATAAGCAATTCAGTTAGTATTTACTTTAATTTTCAGTCGCAGACAGCATTCTGAGTTAGAGACGACATACGGTACCGTAATACACAAACAAACATGTTATTTAATGGACTAGTCACCATGAAGAGGCGCTATGTAAATTATTTTAATGAATAAGTGAAATGGGAGAAGATTTTACAGACATGTGTGTAAGGTAACTGTAACCAAGGATACGTCGAATAAAAAAAACTACTTATGAATTGTGCAGATTCAACTTATGTCAAATGGTTCTGAACTTGTTACTTGGACGTAGAGCATTATCAATGTTAAAAAACCGACAAGGCCCTATACAGCGGGCCAAGGCCCTTTTAAGCACTCTCCTTTTGAGTTAACATCTCAAGGTGACTTATTTCATTTATTAAACCATTGGGGTTTTTTGGCATTAATAAAAGTGTGGTTATGGTCTCCCCTCAAACAGAAAAAGATGCACTAACTGTCTTGACTGGAAACTTTAAGAAACCATACTGTCAATTTTGTTAATGTAAACCTACACCGTTCTGTCTGTTGTTTATTGAATTAAACGAATATACATACATAATATAAATTTAATAATGAATGAATTCAATAAAGTCATGCTTACATCTGTGTATTACATGCATTAAAAGGTGATGTCGACAGGTGAAACAAAACAATCAGAATTTAAAGTTCTTAAAGAGATAAATCGTGAAGTTGATACCTTTATTTCCGTCTGATGTTTCTCCTCGCGATCTTCCATCTCTCGATCCTTATTTCGCAGTTCCGACTTGCTTTGGTCCAGTTTGTTCCGTTCGATCTCCCAGAACGTATTCACCTTGTCGCGTTCCAGCTGAAAGTAGTTCCGTTCCTCTCGTTCTCGGTCAAGCTCTTCGCGCAGACGCTTCACATGTTCCTCCAGCTAGTCCAAAAAGAAAGACAAAACAATAGCTATAGAGGAGGAGGTCCATCTTAAAAGGTCCACTCAACCTTCCATTCGGCAGATGGCGTTGGTAAATTGAGCGGTAGGACATGATAGCGATTTGCATGGATGCCATATCGTGCCAACAGTTCAATTCGACTCCTGTAATACCGTAACTTGTAATCATCCACTCATTACTGATTGTAATCATGTGTCAATTTGATATGAAACAAAACATAATATGACATTGTAGAATACTTTTTATGCATATCTAAATGCTTAAAAACGATGAGATTAAATTTGTGACTGATTGAAAATAAAAAATTAATATCTAATAATTTATGATTGGTATCTCTCTAAGTTTGATTAATTTTTATTTTCTGTTTTTTACAGCATGAAGAAATGTTCTGAGTCAGTTACTTACTCGCAACTTACTTTCCATCAAAAGTTCAGATTTGTCAAACTGAAAAATGTAGTTGGTGTTATTACTCTCTGTGTATATAAAAACTTCAGCGAAACTGTTTATTTGCAATGAACACTGTCAACCTTCTGCTTTTCTATCAGTATTCACATTAATTCAAAATCATCGCCTATTTTTACACTCACACATTTCACATTATTATTGTTTGCTATTGTTCACTCCATAGAAAGGTCACTCAGCATCATGACATAAGTTTAAAAATCAGACAAACAATAAAAAAAATTATCAATTAAAATTTTGAACGATTTAATCAGCTAATTAAATGTTAAAAGCTGCAGCCATAGATAAAGTAGAAATAAAACATAAATTTATGAACAGAATTTGAACCACTTGCCTGTTCCTTTGACATCTCCTCCGTAGAAACACCATCGATAACAGTCGGAGTTTTCACTGCTTTCTTCTTCCCCTTTCCCTTCCCTTTCTTTCCACCCTTTTTCTTGGGTGGCTGTCAATGGAATAAAAAACTCTGACAATAAGTTTGGTTTCCATTCTTTAAACAGCAAATTTTAACGTGGTTTCAACAGCAACTTGTATCATCAAATGCTAATTTTAAAAGTACTTAAAAGTCTGCTTAGTTTCAACTTTGCATTCTTTAAAAGTAATTGTACACTCGAGAATCTCTAAAGTACTAATTAAAAGCTAATATTCGTCAGCGTCACGTCACAGCCGTGGAGCTATCTAAATATTCCGTGTCAAGAACAAACTCCGGTTGAAAGAAACTAAAAAGGGAAGGAGACAGAGGACCTGTTATGGGGTACGTGGACTGTGTTTTAATTTTAAAGCAATGGGAAGGCGGCCGACTGGATCGGGGACGAATCTGTTGGAACTTTCTAAATGGACAGCCTGATGACTGATGTTTATATATGGATAAAAAAAAGGGGGCTGAAAAGTGTAAAAACAAAGCTGCTCGCGCATTATAATTAAAAAAAACATTGCACAACAGGTGCTTCTTGAGAAAATAACTTTTTAAGCATAGCGTTTAAACTAAAAGTCACCATGCAGATAATACTATTGTTTTCGTAAAGTTTTGCAACATTTTCACATCTTCGCTATATTTACCATTTTGATATATTTTTCGTTAAAAGAAATCGCTCGATGTTTTCGCGATAAAATCTGTGGCTATCCTAAATGACGCATTGCCATGGCGACAGCCACTGCTAATAGATTACATATTGAAAAGAGCCACACGTGAAGACAGTGACGTCAAATAGTTAATCCTCTACACTCTACAGGTCCATATATCACTCAATTCATATTATTATGATATAATTATTAGCCTATTATTCTTGATTTAATTTTAAACTGACACAACGCAGTATGATTACAATTGTATTGATAGTATCAACGGATGATCACAAGTTATTACAGTTGTCGAATTTGACTCTTATAGCGCGATACTGCTGCTTACTAGCGCCGTCTGCCGAATGCAACTTAAATTGAACCGTTAGACGGTGGCGGTAAGAGATCGAGGCGACGCCATTGCTAGGATAGCCACAGATTTTATCGCGAAAACATCGAGCTTTGCGTGCCTGTCTGTTTACCATTACCCTATCCACACCTCTCAATTATTGCTGCCACGATTGCATTCGCGATATTCAGACTTCTAAAGCGCCACTCGATCGAGAGTCAAGCAGATGGCACCAGCTTATTCACGAGCGCTCCCGAGTCCCGTATACAATGTGGACACTGAACCCGCAACCATCCGTCTCCAAGGCACTGGACGTAGGGTGCTGGCTGCCCCCTACACCACCGCGCCCCAAAGCCAACGGTGTAATTAATGTATATGATAGACCGTAGACGTTTGGACCTAGCAATGGCGTCGCCTCGATCTTTGCTCATCTTTCAATTAACGGATCACGTGGCATGCTTTACCAGGTAATATATTCATTCATTCATTCATTTCAAGAATTTATATAGCGCCTCTTCAAGAAATCCACTCAGAAGCGCTCCCAGTCCAACCACGATGAAACAAAAGTCTTAAGGAGCTTGTAGAACACTGACGAGTCGACCCTAGGCAGCAAGCGCATCTGCAACGGGAGACTATTCCAGACAGAAGGACCTACAACTGAGAAAGCACGACGCTGACAGGTTGATGTTTCAACACGCGGGACCAAAAGCTTACCGCTAGAGGCAGAGCGAAGGGCTCTGCGAGAAAGGGCAACAGATATTGGACAGCAGAGTTCACACAGATAAGTCGGGGCACAGCCAAGGAGACAACGCCAAACCAGTGAAGCAAGATATTATGTCTATGCTACCAGCCTATATACCAGGATTGTCTCTTCGAATGCATCGGAGGATGGACTAAAAACCGCTGATAACTGGTTTAAATTTCGCGTAGACCATATTAATTTTAAAATGACACATAATTTACAAACATTGCCTTCGTCGTGTGAAGATATAGTGCGATTGATTTAAGGCACATAATAAGCCTAACACACAAGTTATAATAATTATTATATCAATTTATGCGTTTCATCTCCGTCCTTTTCGAGCAGTCGTAGACCCTACTAATAATTTTTAGTATTATAGGCCTATCGGAATTATTACTAAACTATTATTGGACACCAATCATATTTTATTTGACTTGTGCATTCATTCTCATGATTCATTTCTCCTGCATTGTCACGAGGACCCGGTTATCAACGCAATATAGGCCCAATTAATTTTATCAGTTGAAGATATCAAATTTCAAAAACAATATATTTATTAAACACGGATATCTTTGCTGTAATCGACAGAAGTGACTAAGATTTATTACCTGCCTGTGGTAGGAGGTGTTCAATAAGCCGATCACAAGTCATATATAGGCCTAATAGGCTATAGGTCCTACGCCAATGTTCCAAAACAGTCTCCTTCTAAAAATTCTGATCTTTAGACTTCTCCTTTGCAAAATTCTCATCTGTAAAATCTCCTCTGTATATAAAAGCCTCACCTGGAGAATATAGATCTATTTCTGAGCAGGTTCTAGAATAAATTCGTCCATCGGAGACAATGTTCTCTAACATATATGGCCTAGTCTTCAGGGTCGGTATGCACATGACCAGGCAAAAGGTAAGCTAGGTGTAGACCTTGCACCCGACATAGCTAATCCAGACGTATGGGAGACTAAAAGTGGGTTGTCACTCAGATTTTAAAAGACGAATTTCTGTAGAGAATAATATGTATAGAGAAGTTAGTTCATCATGCCTTGAAATTTGATCTCTCCCTGGGAGACCATTCTTTCAGACACGCTTAGGGCCTACATAGTTCAGTAAGAAAATTGTAGAAAATAACTGGGGGTAACTTTAGACTATTTTACATGGAAATGGGATATGCAAAGAAGACTTGACTGTGGGGTCTTAAGAAAGACTACAGATGTTGACCCCCTCCCCATCAAACCCCAACCCATCAATTCTCACTCTGCCGCAGTTATGTTTTAAAATCATGACTTGATATTTGCGAGGGGAGCTGAAAATAAACCAGGGGAACGCTACTTGAATTCGGGGAGACTTGGCTTTGACATTTTTTTGGGGGGGGGGAGACTTCAAAGCGTGACATCGCACATCAGGGAAGGCTACAGTGGAAAAGACAACGTTGCGAGCAACCAATAAGAAAACCTGCGGTTGTCCACTATGCGGACAACCAGAGCTTTTGTGATTTTTTGGATAACACTCTATGGTTTCGTGCAGATCAACAGTCAATAAGTAAACACACACACACAACCATACACGCATACACACACGCACGTAAACAAAGACCCACACTCCTACGCACGCACACACACTCACACTCATATTACACATTCGTGTTGAAAAGTCCTATAACATTACTATAGGCCTTTGTAGCAAACAGACTTTGTGTGTCGATATATCGACTGCATAGGCCTATGTGTATATGCATATATACATAAACCATCTATAATAATTATAGACCTATACTGTTTATAATATAATGCATTGCATATTATACATGTGTATATTATAATTATAGTGATAGAAACAGATACACAGACAGACACACATGCAGACACACAGATGAACACGCAGTAGGGCATTATGACATTCAGTCCTTCTATATACAGAACACAAACTACTACAGTAATAATAATTATAAATGATCATGAGACAGGCTAGCTGAGAGATATGAGAGAGAGAGAGAGAGCGAAAGACAGACAAGTCAGATACAGTTCCAAACAGATACAAACGGGTAGACAGAGATAGGAAGAGAGCGGAGAGATAGGACAGAGAGAGGGGCAAGAGAACGAGAGAATGAGAGAAATAGACACAGACAGACAGACAGACAGACAGACAGACAGACAGACAGACCAAAACATAGAGACAGACAGAGACAGACAGAGACAGACAGACAAACAAACAGATAAAGACAGACAGAGAAGGCGTCTTGACGAGAGCGCTGCAAGTGTTGAGAAATATTTCGCGGCCCGGCAAAAATGCTTTTCTACCTTTATAACCTATAGCCGATGATTGGTTGGTGTCTAGAGCAGCAGCAGCAGCAGCATCAACAGCAGCAGCATCAACAGCAGCAGCAACAGCTAGCAAGTAAAGCAGCAGAAAAGAGCATCCTCCACATCCTCCCATCCCCTCTCCATCCTCAATCTCATCCTCCTTACACCATCAGCGTCCTTCTCACACTATACCGTTGCCGACGGGGTAGCCCGGGTCTATATGCGCCTGCCAGGTAGTGAAGGCCTTTCGGTAATAATAACCGCAAAACTGTCCTGCCTATACCTATGTGGCTTATAACTACACTGTGTCCGGAAAAAAAACAACCGATTTTGTAAATATGAAAATAAATAGTAAATGTTCATCGATTTTTACAATTCAAATACCATTTTAATCCTGACATATTTGTCTAATATTGGTGAAAATATAAAAGTTTCAGTCACAACAATGACGTCATAATGACGTCATTTGCATAAAAATGCATTTATCCGGCTATTCATGCATGGTTTCGGTTGATATTGGCTCTTGGTAAAACAGAAATCCATGTAAGGAATGAAAATAAATGCAGCTTATTAAAGGGATTGTCCGCTCTATAAAAAAAGTCGTGCCTGATATCCTGGAATATTCGGAACAATAGCCTACACATTTCAACAAAATGGTGCTTCAGCTCACCGAGTTCGTCAAAATGTTGAACTGTTGACTAATGAGACTCGGATTTCATTCCTCTTAATTCTTTGGCCGCTAAACGGCCGCCCGCTTAAAACCCGCTGATAATAAGATTTGGAGACTGATGGAGAAGGTGTAGGCTACAGGACAAGGATAAGAGACATTGAGGAACTCCGTGAGCGAATTGTTAATGCCTGCTGGGGAGGATTTTGATGCGCTGGTTATCGATGCTGCTGTTGGCTATTAGCGCGACCGTTTTGAAGCTTACGCTGAGGCCAAAGGTGTACACTTTGACAACAAACTAATTCAAAAATTAAAAATAAATTAAATTCACATAATTTATTATTGATAAATTACATCATAAAAATATTGAAATTTGTGATGATTTTGCGCATTTATCTCTTAAATTTGACTTTTTGTGCAAATGACGTCATAATGACGTCATTATTTGGATTGGAACTTTTATATTTTTACAATTGTTAGACAAATATGTTAGGATAAAAACGGTCTTTGAATTGGGAAAATCGATTAATATTTACTATTTATTTTCATATTTACAAAACTGGTTGTTTTTTTTCCGGACACAGTGTATATTTTCATCGTCGGAGCCAACAAGCGTTGCCTGGCATGTACGCCACACGTACAACACGCTCAACAACCGCCGGCTGCAGCTGTGTATTACACGTTCGGCCTATCCTGACGTGACACACTTCCAGGCCTACGTCGTTGCGCCGCTGTATAGGCCTACATATGCCGCCGAGCTTTTTCGGAACACCAACGGAGGAGCAGGAGCCCCCAGATATCCGATATGCGATGACCGAGGCGTATGTGCCGAAGACGCCAATGGTGCGCCTTCTTTATCGCAGCAGTGGCAGTGGCAGCGTTATAACGGCATCATCTCCAGTCCAGTTCGGTTAGCCGTCTCGTTCTTTCGCCGTTTTTCGCAGACGACGCGCTAGCTAGACAGGACAGCCGTGGATGTGTTTTAAATGGAGAGAAATGCGTCATCCGTAGCAGACGACAGATATTTTCAAGTAGGTCAAATCATCGACTGCGCAACGCACGCGCGCAGCCAGAGCGAACAGGAGGAGGAGGATAGCAAGAGGGAGGAGGACGAGGAAGAGGAGGAAGAGGAGGAAGCTAGCCATTGCAACGTCGTCGTTCTATATTCCTCCATTCAAACGAGCAAACGATCATCGATTTAAATATTGGATAAAACGCAACGAGGGAGAGACAAGCAAACATACAGACGGACAAACTAACAAAACTGACGATCACACGGAGGAAAAGAAAGACACACGGAGAGAGAAACACAGACATAAACAGAGAAAGAGGGAAATAATAATAATAATTATATATTTGAAAAGAGTTTTGACAAAATTCGACGTTTTTCATCGTTGAACCACGCTCACGATTTCAGTCGTTCCCGATATGTACCTTCAACAGGATTATATCGTTTCTAACTCGGACGGCGGTTGAGCAGTGCCCCGCCGCCTGGCCGCCTACCCACCCGGGCAGAAAAGGGACGATCACCAACTTACCCCCACACCAACTATCCCGGACTACCCTCCCTCCTACGATGGCTCAGAACGGAGGACGCTTCGATTTCGACGACGGTGGGTCGTACTCGGGCGGCTGGCTCGACGGAAAGGCCCACGGCTACGGGGTCTGCACGGGTCCGAAGGGCCAGGGGGAGTACGCCGGGGCGTGGGTGAGAGGGTTCGAGGAGAGCGGGGTGTACACGTGGCCGAGCGGGAATACGTTCACCGGGGAGTGGCAGGACGGGAAGAGGCACGGCGTCGGCGTTGAGATCAAAGGTCACTGGGTGTACCGTGGGGAATGGTCGCAGGGATACAAGGGACGCTACGGGATCCGACAGAGCACGATCTCGTGTGCGAGGTACGAGGGAACGTGGACGACGAGCTTCCAGGATGGGTACGGTGTCGAAACGTACGTCGACGAAGGTACTCATATGACTTACATGTACAACTATGTATTATTGTAATTGTTATTGTAAATTTATATAGCACCACTTCGATCGACGATTTATTTCAGGTGGAGTGGCAGAGCGCAGTAAACTCCTTCAGCGCTTCAGACCGACAGAACAGCGCGGCAGAGGGTGATACTTTGCAGTTGGGTATACGGAAAAATTTTCTGTATGTCCCCACGACATCACAATGACCTACACGTGCATGTCTCATCAGTATTTAATACTGATGAGACATGCACGTGTAGGTCATTGTGATGTCGTGGGGACATGGCCTGCTAGACATCTACAGTATAGACTATATAGACAACCATTGCACCATTACTACCGATGCCACTGCTGCTGCTGCTGCCACTATCACCACCACCGCCACTATTACCATGGATAGGGTACACACTAGGCCTATTGGTTGGCCATGTAGCCTAATGCAGAGGTTACGGTTCAACAAACATGATACAATCGTAAACAAGGCAATCATGCACACGATGATAATATTATCAGAATCAAGTTCTACGCAAACTCATGACTCTACCCTTCTCATTCGACCACAAATTCCACAATTACGCAGTTTGCTTGCTTGTTCCTCTGTTTTACGCCAGCTGTATAGTAACAAAGACTGTTAGCGGCGCCCTCCTCCCTTCTTCCAGGCTTGGGACTGGCACTGGCAGGCACTATGCAGCTGGTGTGCAAAGCCTGGACTCCCAGTGGCGGAGGTACTGTCGCCCTTGCGTTCTTCTCCCTCGCCTTACGGCGTACGCATCGGACTTACGTCGACGAGTGAACCTCTTGTGTCGGTGCTCGAACGACGCTTCGAGGGTTTCGCCCTTGCGCACTTGGTCACCGACTCCGGTCTCCGAAGATGTTGAAGTCGGCTGCAGCTCCCCCGCCACGACAAGGCGTACGCATCGGACATCTGCACCGTCGGGTGGCATCTATGGTTCGATGGCCCGAACGGCGCTCCGGGGGAGCAATTACGCAGTGTTTCTACATGTAGGGCCTATACCTATAATAGGCCTATTATATAATTATACTGTATGTTTTTGAGCCTGCCACTGAAGCAGGACTCACTATACCCACATTCAAGCCTTTCAGAATCAGAACACACTGCAACCTTGACCCAATCCCATTCTGCTGGCTCGAGGACTGTGTGACCCTTGCCGCTCCTATACTCTAACCAAGACCATCAATTTATCAGCTGCATGGTACGTTTCTCGTGGTTTTCAAAAACTCCGTTTCTAAAACACTTGTCTAAAAGCCATCTTTAGATCCATGACTCTTCTCCATTGCAACTACCGTCCAATATAAAATTATTCTTTCTTGTCTAAACTCTCGAAACAGGTGTTCTCTCTTGCGTCAACAGCTATACCTCACCACAATTCTGCAAGCAATTTTCTAAGCCCAAATCAATCTGCCAACACCAGGCATCACTCTATACGGAAACACTCCACACCTCGCTCTGGAATCAACTTGTCATGTCGATATAGACCGTCAACAAGTACACATGTGTACTTTGCCTGTGCCACCTAAACATCTCTAGACCTACCGCCTCCGACACAATGGAAACCCTCTCCTGCTGCTGCAGCTGTGTTCCTCTAGGTTCCGTTCTCGGTCGTCTGCTTCTCATTCTTTACTACTCTTCACTCATCAAAAGCATTTCCTCATCCTCTGTTGACATGCATCACTTCTATGTTGACGACAATCAACTATTCGCATATTTCCACTTTCACTCCGTCCACACGCGTGCACCAAATCATAATTTATACGAACACAGTATAACTCTGATTTCAGACTGTAACCGTTCAAAAAACGAATAAATCCTTATCATTGGCCTTCGTGATAATTCAACGAACCTTCCTTCCTTTCTCAAGCATATCTCACTCCTCCAGCGCCTTACTCCTTTCCGGTATGCCATCTTCGACTCTCCTTCTATAAAGATCATTGCCTTTCTGATATCACCAAGCTCTCTCACGCCTGATACATGTATGCACAACTTTCACATTCATTGACTGCGCCCAATGTTTTGCTACAAGACCGCCTGGTCAATCGCCAGCTCAGTTGTTCATTCCAAACTCGACCCTCTGAATAGTTTATGCTGTAAACGGCATCTTAGAAAGTTCCCAATGTAATACAATCGAAGAATATACATGTACACTGCATAGGGCCTACACTGCGATACACATACATACATAGTATTAGGCCTACTTGCATTTTACACCATTGGAGCCTGCTCTTGAAAGGACAAAGTATGTAGGCTCATCGTTTCGTTATTTTCGAATTCATGGATTAAAATATTGATGCAAGCAACGAAACTTTGGTGAATGGTTGACGAAAGTAAGAAGGTTGAAATGTTTGAAGAGCGTTGTAACTTAGAGATGTAACTTTTTTATTAAATGCTTTGAGGTAGGCCCTACTTTCAGCCAAAAAAAGTGAGTTAAGAACAGAATGTTATTTTGTGGGTGTTTGGGAGTTTTGGTGACTGCATTCGCTGGTGAGAGCGTTAATTCTGGACTGTTTGCATGTGCTTTGTTTAAGAATGGCCGATGATGCTGGTGATTTCGTTCGCACACGCACGCACACACACACACACACACACACGCACGCACACGAGCACGCACACACACGCACACACGCAGACACTCGCAATAAACAATGAATGACGACATTGTTAATATTGTATTTGTCGTTACTTTTTTGGAATAGGAGTTTAATATAAAATTGTGTATGCAATACTATGCCGATGAATAAGTCAAGAAATATGATGTCCGCCTATCTGTCTGTCTGTCTGCTTCTGAATGTTTGTCTCTTTTATTACCGATGAGTCACCCCGCCCGATCGGCGGCGGCTCCCCCACCCCGCACACTCCGACACATGCATGCCGACACTCGTCATAAATAACGCTAATAATCATTTGACAGATCGATACATTTGACAATCGAACGGAGACAACGACGACAGCGACAGCGGAAGATGTGATGGCGACTGAAAACTTTGTCGAATTTAATATTAAAGATATGCTCGAACAAGATCATCCTTTGGATAAAAAGCACGTCCTCTCATATATACACGTAGCCTATATCTGTCTGTCTGTCTGTCTGTCTGTCTGCCTGTCCGCCTGAAGTATGCGTGCGAGTCTGTCTCTCTCTCTATATGTATGCATGTCGATCTGATGGCCAGTCTGCATGCTTATATCCCTCTGAATTTGTTTTTGTCTGTCTGGGTGCCTGTCTGTCTTTCTGCCTGTTTTTATGTACGTCTGAATGTCTGTCTGCCTCTCTGTCTACCCGAGTGTTTGTACGTCTGTTTGTCTGTCTTCTCTTAAAATACTGAGACGGGTTTGCGATTTTTGCTGGATATATATAGCGAATTAATGATTGCAATTTAAATTCAGTAGATCATGTGGGAAAGACGGAAAGACTTGGAAACAAGACGATTGAAACGGATGTCTGTCTATGTCTGCCTGTCTTTGTCTGCCTGTCTTTGTCTGTCTGTCTTTGTCTGCCTGTATTTGTCTGCCTGTCTTTGTCTGCCTGTCTTTGTCTGCCTGTATTTGTCTGCCTGTCGTTGTCTGCTCGTCTTTGTCTGTCTGTCTATGTCTGCCTGTCTATGTCTGCCTGTCTATGTCTGCCTGTCTTTGTCTGCCTGTCTTTGTCTGCCTGTCTTTGTCTGCCTGTCTTTGTCTGCCTGTCTTTGTCTGCCTGTCTTTGTCTGCCTGTCTTTGTCTGCCTGTCTTTGTCTGCCTGCGTGTCTGCGTTCTAGTCTATGTGTGTTTATTTGCAAGAATATGCGTAGAGCCTACGTACGTGGTATTTATGTATATTATGCATAGTGATTGCATACATGCATGTATGTTTGACTGCATAAAAATTATACGTAGACCTATATGTACAATTGTACATGTATGCATGTATGCATACTAGCCATTTGGCGGTGATAAGTTCGAATAAATGACCTCCAGCGTCGTCGTTCATTTGTCGTGTCCACTGCTCCAATTTAGTGTTAGTCGAAGTGATGTTATGTACGTTTTCGTTTATATATTGTCTATGCCCCATGCACAGTCTTGGTGAGCCTGTGTTTATTTCACCTTTGAATCATGCATGCCAATGCCATAGGTCATAGGTCATGGCAGGTCATTTGACGTGCTGTCTATTTTGCTCTTGACCTGCCTCATGACCTGCATAAGATTCTTGGTTTGATTTTAAATATCTCGTTTACATTTTAATTTCTTCGAATATCTCCCATGACACTGACGCGACCTGTTGAAGAAATTGCTTGTATGTATTCACTGCTTCAATGCTTCAATGCTTCAATGCTTCACTGCTTGTGAAGGTCCGACTGCTGACCTATGCGTGTCCAAAGTACCATCGGAGTTTTCATTGATGCTGCTGCTGCTGCTGCTGATGATGATGATGATGATGACGATGATGATGACATTATATCTTTACACGTGTGTGCATGCGTCATCTGGATAATCATATAGCGCCTTTTAAAGGACCTGCAGTGCCTTATGAATGACCACGATTGTGTCTAATCTTTTAGACACTAATCCCAGAAGTCGAGGCCTATAGGCTACTCGGTCGTAGGCCTGCTGCATGTGTGTGCTTCGTAGGCCTTCGCATCTATAGCGAGTGGCCGCCGCGTATTATAGGCCGTTTCAACGTAGGCCTCTGTGGCCCTGCACCTAGGCCTATTACCATGAGGCGAGCAGAAGCCAATGGTAACAGATTGCCGCAAATGTTTATGCGAATCAACGCGAACTCATGAAAGGCCACAGGTGGCGCTTTGTCAACTGCGACACGCAGGCACGCTGACAAACAAGCTGACAAGCAAACATACATAGGCATACATCATATACGCGCACATGCATATATAGTCATACACACATACATAATGTGTATGTGGTGATTTGTATCCAAGGAGCCTCAAAAGGTGCATCGTAAGATGCTCTAAATAAAAAATAGGTAAATTTATGCATAGAAAAAAGCGTGACATACTTTATATCTGCGTAGCATTCCATATACAATCAGCGGCGCCGCCAGGATTTTTTTTCTGTACGCAGAACTTGCACAAAATAATATGAAGCAAACAGCGATCGATACGAGCTATATCTATATATATATATATATATATATATAAATACCGTATATGCTACTGACGATTATGATGTATCACCATAGGCGCCGAGTTGACCCGAAGAGTAGCAGAGGCGGATCCAGGATTTCTGGTTAGGGGGGGCGTAAATACTACATACATACATGCATACATGCACACATACATACATACATACATACATACATACATACATACATACATACATACACACACACACACATACATACATACATACATACATACATACATACATACATACATACATACATACATACATACATACATACATACATACATACATACATACATACATACATAGATAGCTCTATGGTCGTTGGCCAAAATGGCCGACGCCGTGCCTTTCTGTTGTTATGGCAGATTTTTACGTCCGGGACGAAACTCGCTTCTTTTCGTTCGGATTTTCTAATGTTTACTGATGTCGAGAGTCGAGATTCTGACTTTTCTTCATCTGTGTCGTGAGCGTTTGGACAGTAGCTTGATGATAAATTTTGACGTTCAACACGCCATGCGTGTTTCGGATCTGGATTATTCCATTATGCTGAACATCAAGGGGTTCCAGGTTCGTCATCATTGTTTCATCATTAGGCTATCAATAGCCGAACGATTACGCACGTGTATGGGAAAAGAAAGGATTTCACTATATACCAGCAACCGAAAACCATGCCGCAGTAGTGCCACGTTTCCAGCGTTGTGCTGCCCGTCGCTGCTCTTCGCACTAATGTTTCTCGGCTCTGTAGACACTGAAAATACTGTTAAACTACCATCATCGGGAATCGGTACGAGAAACTTTCGGCTGAACTCTCCGTGTAGCCAACGCGTAGGAGTTTGACGATGGGGTGACTTGTGCTTCTCGAGCGGTGTTTTGCCTAAGGATGACTTCTGTCGTGACGTTACCATCAATAGGCTTGAGCTATATGAGTGGGCGCCGCTGATGGCTGCCATATTTGTCTTGTATTTGTTTTTTTATGTCGTGTTTTTGTGCTTGTAAACCAGAGTGCGTTTTGCAGCTGGTACATTAAAGAATATACTTACTTACTTACTTACTTACTTACTTACTTACTTATACATACATACATACATACATACATACATACATACATACATACATACATACATACATACTGACATACATACATACATACATACATACATACATACATACATACATAGCATTTGTTCGGCGCAGTGGTGAAGGGGTATAGGCCTAATTATTATACATGTAGTATGCATGTATGTATATATGTATGTATTTGTTTGTATGCGCCCCTTCAAGCTCTCTCTACTCAGAGGCGCTCCCAATGCAGAGCGGACACTGCATCGGAGTTTCACGCCGAAGCGCTGAGCAATTGTGAGTGAAGGACTTGCCCAGGGTCCTTACGCGGCGAGGTGGAATCGAACCTCGAACCTTCGGCTTCAAGGCAACGACGCCACCACTACACCACCGCGGGGGGGGGTCCGCGCCCCACACAATTATGTATGTATGTATGTATGTATGTATGTATGTATGTATGTATGTATGTATGTATGTATGTATGTATGTATGTATGTGTGTATGTATGTATGTATGTATGTATGTATGTATGTATGTATGTATGTATGTATGTATGTATGTATGTATGTATGTATGTATGGTTGTATGGTTGTATGTATGGTTGTATGTGTGGTTGTATGTATGTATGTAAAAATAATATGGTCGATGCCAATTTATCATACGATAATTAACATAGTAATGATAGAAATTGAATACACTAGAATTTGTATAAAAAAAGATTCAATAAGCAAGGGATGCTCCTCATGGGCGGAGTTTATCAGGGGTTAGGGGGAGCTAAGCCCCCCCAAGGAGGCCCAGATTTAGCTTTTTTACCATGAAAATGATATCTTTTTCCGGGCTTAGCCCCCCTAAGAAGGCATTAGCCCCTCCAAGAACGGAAACCAAACTCCGCCCATGATGCTCCTCATCCATGGACCGCACGCCCCTGAGCGTTAAGAGAATGATTATATGAGTAATCTTTGATACATTTAATTTCTGCTGAAGTGCTCCTACGACCCGACCTGCTGAGACAAACATTGCAGTTCTAGGCCTATATCCTTGATTTGCATTTGTCCATAATATCGGCAGCTGAACGCTTTCGGCGGCTATAATCAGCACGACGAATTTCAAAATTATAATGATAATCATATGCCATCTTTTGAGATTTAGACCTAAGATAGGCTTAGCCTATGTCTTACCAACGGCAGTCGGCTTATTCGTGAATGATAAAACTGCTTGTTTAAGCCGTTTTGACGCCGGACCACTCGACATATTTTTTAATTGACCAATTTCTATTTACGTAAATTTTGTCTGTTCATGAACTTTGTGAATGACGTAACGGCAAAAGTCATTGGTCATGTGGGCAACGTCTGCTAGCAACTCAGGTAAGTAGGTAAGAGAGCTCCGGTAAGAGAACTCCATCTGCCGGTCCAGATATAGTTCAAACATCCTATTCCCAAATTGCAATTATATTAGTTTTAGGTCAGTTTAGTTTGAGAACATTTGCTGAGGTTTAGGGTGGGCGTACGCCGGCTCCGCCCCCTCTGAATCCGCGCCTGGGGGTGCGTAAAAGAATGTAAAAATATGCGCGCGTGAGCGCGCGAAAAAATTTTTGACCCTTTTTTATAGGAGACTTATTGAAATCACCACTGTTCACATAGGCGGAGACTTGGTCTAGGTTTTAAAGGACGAACTCGCGGCCAAAGTATGATCGCCGAGCAGGGAAGGGGTTTGGGAACGGGATGTGCTCCTCCCCATTTTCGACTTTTTTTATTGTCACACTGCGATGGTAGAACCTTAGGCTATCATTTTGACGTCATGACATCCTTGTCAAAATTTCCTGTTATCTCATTGCATTATAGACATGATTTAAAACTTCAATAAAAGAATGTTCTTCCCAATTTAATTTTTTTGATCATTCTTTGTGTTTGATGTAGCCTATTTCTCTTGGAATCCACACAGAAGAAAAGCACAATCTTCGTTTTCATGGGCGTCTTGGAGCACTCTCCCTCAATTAGGTCAACATACTCAAATTTTGCACAAGAAATCAGACAATTGGCCACTGTTTAGTGAGCCAATATTAACACTGTGGAACAGTTTTTCAAATAGTATTTCAAGTAGTTTTTAAAGACAAAACAATATCACGCTTTTATGATGCTGGGAGGTGACTCTCGAGCACTGAAGAACACTATTGAGCATGTATACACTATAGGCCTAAAGAAACAATCATGGGCGCCCGCATAAAATTTCGCAGGAGGGGGCAAAAATGTTACGATGGTCACGGTTGAATATTTCAGTGACAAAAGCATGACAAATACAGCGCTGGAAATTAAAAACACGGGTATTTTTTCGGTACTTGTTTTTAATTCACCCCCAACAGCTTTGTTTCTTGGTTGCATCCTATAAAAATTAATATATAGTTGCTATCCAACTTCTATTTAGAGAACAATAAATTTTCGTCAATCCAGCTCCAGTTAGGCAAGAACATTTTCATCAATCCAGCTTCAATTTCAGCAGAATGACTGCACTAACCCTAAAACTAACCCTAACCGACCCTCACGACGCCTAACCTGAGCCCTAACCGACCCTCACGCGCTAAATCCCGCTTCTATTTCGTTAGGAAATATTTTTAATCGAATTTATAAATTTTAGTGGTCGTCAAACAAGCAAGAATCAACGCTCTTCTGGCCACCAATGACTGTTGGGGGTGAATTAAAAAAACAAGTACCATTTTTTTCAAAGAGGTTTCTTGATGCAAATTTTTCAGTTCATTTTGTGTATTATTTTTAATATGAATAGTTTCCCAAGTGCGAAATTTTAAAAAAATCCAAAAGTAGATGTTAAAAAATAGGCACTAGGCCTATATAATATATTTATTTCTATAGAGATTTCTAAACATAAATATTATTTATGACTTTCACTGTGTGTATCATAGGTATCATTAGTGTTTTAATGCGAAAACATTTGTTAAAAACTCAAAAGTGGTAGTTAGAAAAAAATAAGTGTCACTTTTCCAGTTTTTTTACTTGCTCGCTTCATTTTTAATCAATGCTTTCCCGGAACACGAAGATAGGCTATACTAGGGTGACCATTTTCTCGCCATCAAAAACCGGGACACTTTTTGGACAACAGTTTGCCAATTTTTTAATTCCTTAACTGCAGAACAATAGGCGTATACACGATGGTCTAGACCAATAGCCAATCGGATAGGCTACTCAAGTCAACAGTAACCATTATTTTATAGGCTATTAATTGTTGCTTATAGCCTACTAGTAACTAGTTGGCCTATAATTGCATACTTTGATGAAGTTCAAAGTTATAGCCTATAATACTTAAATTTCTTTGAAGAATGAATGTTTAAGCTAAGTTCTGTTCTTCGAACGCTTTTCGAATATAGGCCTATGGATGTAGAAGGACTGGTGTCATCACAGTTAGATTTAATGCTGAGCATCAGAATTTTTAAATTTTCAATATTATGCCTACTTACGTTACAATTGCAGCAATTTTAAGTTGTCATCTGAAAGAAACTGTTCTACTATTTCAGTGCTGACATGAGTTGTCTACCTCCCTCCCATTACGACACTGACACGACCTGCCGAAATTGGTAGAGGTGCCGCCACTTAAATTGCATTAGGAAAACTTTCTCGTTAGGCCTTGATAATTATTAAAGTCCATTAACTAAACTCAATAGCCTAAAGATGTACTATAATACCCCATATAAATTGACAACTTCTCTTTCGTTACGACTTTTTTGGTGTTAAGAACTAGCACCTTAACCCTTTACCCGTTTGCCCCGAGAATATCCGCTGAAAACATGGGCTTAATGGGAAAAATGAACGGGTAAAGGGTTAATTGTTCTGTCATTTAACCTACACAAAACACTGTTTCAATATACAAATTTCCTTCTTGTCAAAAACCGGGACAATTTTGCCATTTTGCCTAAGTTGTCGGGACACCGGGACGCACCACCAAAAACCGGGACATGTCCCGGAAAACCGGGACGTATGGTCACCCTAGGCTATACCCGAAGACGCTGCGCGAAGATGACTCTCTATTAGAGTGTATGTAAGTAAGTAGGTAAGTATATTCTATAGAATTATAGAATTTCAATAGATTCAAAAGGTTTTCATCGCTTATAATATTTCACGCTTTAATTCTTTAATTTACAATTCGTAATTTTTTTTAGCCTTTTCGCGCTGTACGCACTTGCGTAAGTGCGTACGCCTAACGGCGCCCCTGTATACAATACACATAGATACACACGTGTATTGTCTTGCATGGTTTGTTAATTGTTTGGTTTATTCATTCGCTTATTCTGAGAATTTATATAGCGCTCTTCTCATGTGTTGTTTGCTCTAGTCTATTAGGCTATATAGTAAGATGTTGCTAAATGTCAGTACAACGAATATAATTTTACATCTGTTAGCTAAATAATCTTATTGCTCATAAAAATGTTGTCTGTAGGCATATTTTGCACACTTCGTATTCGTATTCGGCCGAATAGCTTGTCAAATTATTCGTATTCGCCCGAATAGCTATAATCACCTATTCGGTACAACCCTATACTGGAGCGATTATTTAGCGATACATGGGACAAGTGCCACCTTGAGTACTTAGAGATTATAGTTTCTTCGTGAATATACTTCCGAAAATTCTTGTCGGTACTTGAATGAATAATGTTGACACGTTCTCGCAAGAATACTTAGGAGTACTTGAACCGGTAATTTTTCACCAGCGTATCATGGGGATTTCCGGGTTCAGCCAGGGTGAGAATTGCCGGGTGGTTGGGGGGGTTTCAACCCCCAAAATGTCTTTCTTAGAGCCTCATGTTAAAATCTGTTTTTCACAGCCCGATTCCAAGTGGATAATGGTCCAACCCCCTAGTTATTTTTCCACAATTCTTACACTAGGTTCAGCCATCCCCGAAGTGTGTAAATTCCAAATTGTTTTAAGCTAATAATTATTCTGTGTTTTCTGCGAATTTTGTCATCATCGGAAACCACTCCTCCGAAATGGACAACCCCCGAATTTTATTCTGGATATATACGCTACTGGTTTCTTTGTCGACTGCAGGTACCTACCAGGGACAATGGCAGAGGGGGATGCGACATGGGTTCGGCGTTCGACACAGTGCTCCCTTTGGCATCGCCGCCCAATACCGCGACAAGGAGCATCTTCACGCTTCACTGCCTTCGTCCATCAACAGTCACGCTACAACGACGATGACGACGATGGAGCAGCACCAGAGAGGCAGAAGCGAGAGTTCTGATGCTGCCGTCACGGATCGACACCGCGGAGGATTCGTGCTAACAGGTCGGTCGACGCCAGGATTCAACGATGCGGAACAGATTAGGAGTCGGTCATCCAGCCAAGGAAGATCATTTGCTGACAGGTATATTATATTATGTGCTGCTGAACAGTTACCAGTTATAGATAGTACATTGTATCTCCCGTATGAGAGTTGTAGTGAAATAACTGGTGTCAGACGTGATTACACGTTAGTCAGTGCCAATCCCAAGCCTGGATAAAGGAGGAGGGTGACGCTAGGCTAATGATCTTTGTTATCACACAGTTTATAGTTTAGCTGAAACTACTACGATGATTTTATTTATGTGGAGTTGAGGTGTGCAATGAAGACTTTACTATCGGGTCCTAGAAAAGACTTAGGGGTCGAACGCTTATTATAACGACCAGACAATTATTTTCGCCCTGGATATCTCTATACCACTTGCACACCCCTTTGAATCTTTCAAACTCAGCTATAAATAATTCAATGTGGAGAACTCAGCCACAGTTCGTATGCATACTTTGACAGAGTATACCAGTCTCAAGCTTTGATAAAGAAGGAGGGCGACACTAATCATCATTGATATGACACAGTGTCGTTTAACAGCAACAACAGGATCAGCTCGGTTGGGAGGATTTTACGGCAAAGAAGAGGACTGGCCGCCCCTTCTTATGCGATCCTCAGTAGATAGGCAACTGCTAGTACTACAGTAATACATGTAGATATTTCTGCTTCACTTGCGTCTCTTTCTTCCAACTCAGCTAAAGTATAAGTACACTGACCTTTCGGTGGGAGGCTAGGACGGCGAGGGAGAGGCCTAGCCGTCCGCTCTTATACTCCGAGGGTAATAAAAACGAAGTCGCTAACAATTATTATTCATGCTTGTGGTTGCAGCCTCTATAGATCTATCTGTTGCTGTAAGGACCGTTTCTTCTCAGCAGTTAATCTATTTACCGTTATTCTGTCTGGCGCTGAACCTCTGCCTCTTACTAGTTCGATGCAGTGTATCGTTGAATGGATGGATGGATATAAGGATAAAAGTACTCTAAATAACTGCTACTACTACACATCAACAACAACAACAATAGCTACTACAACTATACTATAATAATCGTGACTTGTCTGTCGTAGATTTCGCCTGAGGCGTGGTCAAAGCACCGGTGATCTTCCCCGCTCCGTTCACCATTCGATGGGTCGTACGTCGGCCGAGGCCCCCAGCCCCAGCCGAGGGGGCAGCGCTGGCGGTGGTGGTGCCGGGGGTCGGACGGGTGCGGCCCTGGGTGGCAGCGGGGACACTGGTCACGGTCTGCTGGGGTCGAACGTGGACATAGCTGATGCTGATGTCACTGAGACGTACATGGGCGAGTGGAAGGCCGACAAGAGGTCAGGGTTCGGAGTGAGCGAGAGGTCAGACGGACTCAAGTACGTCGGTGAGTGGTATAATGATAAGAAGTACGGGTATGGCGTTACAACGCTCAAGGACGGGACGAGGGAGGAGGGCAAGTACAAGGACAACGAGCTGATCACTTCCGGTAAGAAGCGGAAGCTGTTCGCCATCAGCAAGACTCGGCTGAGGGACAGGGTCGATGCGGCCATCGTGTCGGCGTCGAGAGCGGCAGAGGTCGCGCAACAGAAGGCGGTCATCGCTAGTGCCAGGTAGGACACGGCCAAAGACGGGGGCCTTGGTTTATGACGACGACGAAGACGAATGATGAAGACGAAGAGGACTTTGATGATGATGTTGATGATGATGTTGTTGTTGATGATGATGATAATGACGATGATGATGATGATGATAATGATGGCTTCGAGTAATGAGAATGAGGAAAGATGAAGATGATGATGCATGATAACGAGCAATGCCGAACGATGTGATGATGATGAATGAAGATTATGATGATGATTAATATGATGATGATAATGGTGATGTTGACGATGATGATCATGATGACTATGATTATGATGATTATGATTGATGATGGTGACGACAAAGCTGACAATGACTATGACGATGACAAGGGCGGATACAGAAACTTTAGACGGGGGGGGGGGGCAAAAATTCTTGACACCTTGGGTCTGGGACAAAAACCAAAAAGTTGATGACTTTTTTTAGTCATCCGGCCAAATTATAATTTTCGGGAAAATCATACCATTAATTTTCAGCAGCCGCTGAAACCAAATGGGGGGGCACGATACATGGGCATTTCTAAATGGGGGGCCATGGCCGAATTGGCCCCCCTGGATTCGCCCTGGACGATGATGATAGCGAATGATTGCGATTGATGACGAGAGTGTGTGTGTGTGTGTGTAGGAGAGCGAATGCGAGACAGAAGGCGGAGAGTTCCGACAAGGCTGCCATTAAGTCTCTGTCGGATGCTGACGTTGCTCGTGACGAAGCCGACAAATACTTACAACAGACTCCTCAGACGGCTATAGGTATATAATTATTATAAATGTTTATATGTATATAAATAAATATTACATATATATAATTATGTGTATAATAATTATTATATGTGTTTATATGTATATAAATAAATATAAATAATTATGTGTATATAATTATTATATATGTTTATATGTATATAAATAAATATAAATAATTATGTGTATATAATTATTATATGCATGTCACTATCACCATCCATTGCATTATTAGTCGCCACCGAAAAAATAACCAAGAATCAATCGATGACAAAATAAATGTCTTGCAATATTATAGTTCTACAAAACTACGAAGATTGAAAAAGATAGAATTATCTTTGTGTAGATGATCAGGAGAATGACTAGGTGTTAATACTACTATTGTTATTGTATGTACCACCACCAATACCATAGCCACTACCATCATTAGTTCTGCTATATACTTCTGCTTCTACTATTGATGCTTTTGCTGCTCCTGCAACTGCTATTTCTCTGCTGCTGTTACTACAACTACCATTACTGCATGGTACTATATGTATACTACTGATACTACTGATAGTACTGCTACCAACTCTACCACTAATACTGCTGCTGCTACTACAACAAACCTTTATTTGAGATGGCTTAAACATTTAAAATGCTCCTTTCCACTGCTGTACGATGGTGGACGTCACGCATGGGCGGAGTTTATCAGGGGCTAGGGGGGGCTAAGCCCCCCCAAGGATCAACCGACTTTACCATGCATCAATAAGAACTTATAAGGGTAAAAATGGTACATTTGTGGAGGCAACAAAAGAGCAAAAGGCCTACACATTGAGCTGCTGGCCACCAGCCCCCCCCCCTATATCAAGACTGTGAAAATGAAGACTGGCAATGTGTAGCAGTATCGTAGTATAATTCGTTTAATGCGCAAAAAACAGGTTGGCAGAATGCAACCTGGGACAATGAGACAAACAAAAATATAGAAGTATATATAAGTTATTGGTAGGCTATTATATAGTATATCACATTACTACCGTATTGTCACCTGGAGGTGAAGTTCTAAGCATTTTTTATGGAAGTTCGAAGTTGTGCATTAGCACTCTGATCATGAGACCTGGCCCGCGACTTGTGATCTGTGAAGTATAATCAACGATTTTCGGGTGTCTAAAGATATCATTTTGATTTTAATAATATCAACGATATTCGGGTTTGTAAGGACATAATTTGATTTCAGTATTATCAACGATTTTCCGGTTTGTAAGGACATCATTTGATTTCATTTTTATCAACGATTTTCGGGTTTGTAATATCATTTGATGTTAGTTCTATCAACGATTTTCGGGTGTCTAAGGTCATCATATTGATTTTAATATTATCAACGATTTTCGGGTGTCTAAGGAAATCATTATGATTTTAGTGTTTTTAACGATTTTCGGGTGTTTAAGGACATCAGTTTGAATCCAGTATTATCAACGATGTTCGGGTGTCTAAGGATATCATTTTGATCCCAGTATTATCCAGGGTTGCCAGGTCGTCGCGAAAAGCGCGAATTGGACGACTTTTGAAAGTGCTCGCGACTAAAAATTTCGTTCTTGCGACCTCGCGCTTTTTGGGCGCCTTTTTGAATTTTTTTTAGTACAGATCGCAGTACAAATCTTGATCTGGTGCAAACGAATGAGTGTCAATGAGAAGATTACCAGTGAGAAGATTGACCATTAGGCGAACTTTAATAACTTTAAAAATTAACATTCATATCATTTTTGCGATTACTGTTCATAATATTTGCACACCTCTTTAAAGAGATGTTCATCCTACAAGAATAGCGTCTCGAGCAATTACAATTACTTTAAAAATTAACATTCATGTAATTTTTTTAATTACTGATTATAGAATTTTCAAACCTCTTTTAAGAGATACTCATCATACTGAACAATACCCTTGAGCAATTAAAACTACTTTGAAAATTAATATTTATGTTTTTTTTGTTAATACTGTCCATGACATTTGCACACCTCTTTTAAGAAATACACATGCTACAGGAATAACCCCTGGAGCAATTACAATTACTTTAAAAATTAACCTTCATATCATTTTTTGTGATGACTGTTCATAATATTTGCATGCCTCTTTTAAGAGATTTTGATCATACAAAAATAGCGTCTCGAGCAATTACAATTACTTTTAAATTAACATTCATATATTTTTTTGTGATCACTGTTTATAGTATTTGCACACCTCTTTTAAAAGATACTCATCCTACAGGAATAACCTCTGGGTCAATTTCAATAACTTCAAAAATTACTATTCATATCAATTTTTTGTAATTACTATTCATAGTATTTGCACACCTCTTTCAGGAGATACTCATGATACTGGAATAATACCCTCGAGCAATTAGAACTACCTCAAAAATAAAATTCATGTCATTTTTTTTAAAATTACTGTTCAAAATATTTGCACACCTCTTTTATGAAATACTCATCCTACAGGAATTAATTTCGCGATTTTCGCGACTTTTTTCGTGAAAATCTTGCGATTTTCGCGACTTTTTGTCGTCATCTTGCGACAATATTTTTCTGAAATCTGGCAACTCTGGTATTATCACCGATTTTTGAGTGCCTAGAGACATCATTTTGATTTTAATTTGATCAACGATTTTCGGGTGTGTAAAGACATCATTTGTTTTCAGTATTTTTGACGATTTTCGGGTGTCTAAGATCATCATTTTGATTTTATTATTATCAACGATTTTCGGGTGTCTAAGGAGATCTTTAGGATTCCAGTATTTTCAACAATTTTCGGGTGTCTAAGGACATCACTTTGATGATAGTATTATCATCAATTTTCGTGTGTCTAAAGATATCATTTTTATTTCAGTATTAGCAACGATTTTTTGTTTTTAAGCATTTTTTGATTTCAGTATTATCAACGATTTTCGTGCGTCTAATGTCATCATTTTGATTTTAATATTATCAACGATTTTCGGGTGTCTAAGGAGATCATTATGGTTCCAGTATTTTCAACAATTTTCGGGTTGTTGCATTCGGGCTTAACGACACTGTTTCTTATCGAAGATGATTAGTGTCGGAGGCAGAGTACATCCTCACACTCCACGTTTATATTGCGACCGAGCTACCCGCAGTGAAGATCCGAGAAATTAATCTCTGATAAACTGGCCGACCGAGAATCGAAGCCGGGCCGCCGGCGTGGCGAGCGGGCTACAAAGCCACTCGGCCACTCAGGATCTCTGATTTTTGGGTGTCTAAAGACATCTTTTTGAATCCAGTATTATCAACGATTTTCGGGTGTCTAAGGATATCATTATGATGCCAGTATTATCAACGATTTTTTGGGTGTTTAAGGACATCATTTTGATGCCAGTATAATCAACGATTTTTGGGTGTTTAAGGACATCATTTTGATGCCAGTATAATCAACGATTTTTGGGTGTGTAAGGACATCATTTTGATTCCAGCATTATCAACGATTTTTGGGTGTGTAAGGACATCATTTTGATTATATTATTATCAACGATTTTTGGGTGTGTAAGGACATAATTTTGATTATATTATTATCAACGATTTTCGGGTGTCTATGGAGAACGTTAGGATTCCAATATTTTCAACGATTTTCGGTTGTCTAAGAATAAATACGACAAACACGATCACTAAAAAAGGTGGTAACGGTTAGAAATATTTTTTACGAGATTTCAATTAAACTCGACGAATAAAAAAGATGTATCCATAGAAATTGTATGGTTTTATGAGATTTCAAATAACTCGACGACTTTAAAAAGGTGTTTCCACACATATAGTATGGATTATATGAGATCTCAGTTAAACTCCATGACAAAAAAGGTGTGTCCGCAGAAATAGTGTTGTTTTCGTGTGATTTTAATTAAACTCTATGACTAAAAAAGGTGTTTCCGCAAACATTTTATGGTTTTTATGAGATCTCAACTCGTTGACTAAAAAAAGTGTTTACGGAAAAAAGTGTTTATTTTTATGAGATTTTAAATTATACTCGATGATTAAAAAGGTGTACGGAAAATTGTTTTTTTAAAATGAAATTTCAATTAAACTTGCTGACTAAAAAAAGGTGTGCCCACAGAAATAATATGGTTTTTATGAGATTTCTAATCGATGACTAAAAAAATCATCAACTTTTGGGCCGAGGGAAAAATTTTTTTTAGCCCCCCCAAGAATGGAAACCAAACTCCGCCCATGACGTCACGCAGTCGATCTATGCATGGAATGCGACGTTATAACAGTACAGTAACATGTTAGATTATGACTAACATATTAAGATGAATATAATTAACGCATTTGAGACAAATTTACATGTAAACGACCCTGACCTAACTCGTTTTCAGCTGAATTGATCATGTATGTTTATAGTGAAATGACGACGTAGGCCTACGCAGGATGCTTAGACCAGACCTACTTTTGTCTTTATTGATCTGATCTGCCGTAAACATTTGAAAGACTCCCACGCAATGTCAAAATATCGATCATGATAATAATTACTGTACGCTTCAATCAGACCTGAAAGGCTTAAAGGCCGTGGGCCATAAGCCGATGATTGTGTGCCATGCCATGGGGCGCCGTTGGGGCGGTGGTGTAGTGGGTATGTTCGTTGCCTTGCATCCGGAAGGTTGCAGGTTCGAATCCACCTCAAGCTGCCCTGCATGGACATTGGGCAAGTCCTTCACTCGCAATTGCTCATGCGCTTCGGCGTGAAACTCCAATTCAATGTCCGCGCTGTAGTCGGGAGCGCCTCTGAATAGAAATCTTGGAGGGGCGCTATAACAAGTGCACAAACATACATAAGAGCTGCTAAGAGTCGATCGCTTAGCCTACAACAACAATTTTCTGTTTGCTTTTGAAGTTCCTGTCAACCAAGAGACGCGTGTTCGGATGCTGCCTGGTCAAGAGGAACAGCGCAGCGGTCAACAGCAGCGAAGGCATCTGCACGAACACCAGCAATTCCTCTCCAACCAACATGGAAGGACGGGGGAAGGGGAAACGTCGACCGGAAAGACGTCGCGCCTCCTTCCGCCCCGCCAGGAAAGCTCCGACAGCTACACGAGCAACCAGAGCAGCTCCGTGGGAAGCAGTTCGGTGACGACGACCTCTCCTCCGCCGCCGAAGCCCCCTCGCTCTTCCCCGGCGACCGTTGATGGGCGGGACCCTGAGGACGATCTACAGTACGGCCGTGGCCCGCCGCCGCCGCAGGGGAGGACTCAGCAGGTCCCGTCGCGTCCTGATCCGCCCGTCGTGACGCGAATGACGGCCCCGTTGTTCACCAAGGGACCCGTCGCGAACGCTGCTCCCAGGAATGGTCAGCACCAGCAGCAGCAGCAGCAGCAGCAGGACCACCATCATCTCGTCGGGAACCACATCCGTCGTGCCTCGGACGACAGAGGTTACGCAGACGACGGTCACTCCAGCACGACCTTGACCGCCGCCGGAATGTCCTCAGTGGACAGGCGTTCCAACTCCGTTCGGAACACCTTTCGACCGTCTCCGCAGATCGAGAGGAGCGCCTACCTCGACTTTTCGGATTCGGCGGACAGTGGTCACCAGGCATCGTCCACGTCCTCTCGAGCCCCTCGCGGTGCAGCAGGAGGCGGTGGAGGCGGTGGCGGTGGTGGCCCGACGTCCCCTCAGATCCTCCTTCACCCGGCGACGCCAATCGGCCGCCAGGGGTCGCAGAGGGGGCAGCCACCATCACCGTCAACGCAAGACGACAAGCAGCAGCTGCGCCAGCGTTTCCCGTCTTCATCCGACGACACTGCGTCCTTCAACCGATCAACATCGAATGAATCGAATCAGCATCGGACTTTCTCTCCTGTTCTGTCGAATCGTCAATACCAACAGCCGATCAGTCACGACGCGTTGACCCATCAGAACTCAGAGCCATCGAGAGGAGGGGGAGGGGGAGGAGGGGGTCGCGACCTCATCGATCACCAACTCTCCAACAGTCACGACGACCACGGCGGCCCTCTTCCGGCGGGGACCCGACAGCAGCCGGACAATAATTACCCCCGTCATCTACCCCAGGCCCCCAACGCTAGGATTCCGACGAATCAGTCGCACCCCTCCAACTTCCGTTCCCCTTCTTCTTCCGCCGCTCCCTCCAGCTCCACGAGAAACCTGTCGAGCGACAGCTTCCGGTCGCACCAGGGCGACAACTCCAGGAGTCGCGTCGTCGGCGGCGGCGGTGTCGGAGTCCGCAGTGGCACGTCAAGCCCCAACACGTGGGACCGGGTGTCCCATCGAAGACGCGGCACACTTCCAAACATCGTCCACTACCCGCCGCCGCCGCCCACGACCTCATCAAAACCCGGCAAAGACGGAGGAGAATCAGGAGAAGACCCACGTCGATCGGCGGCCAGAGAGACGTTCATCATCGAGAACGGTGTCCGACGTCGCCTTATAACCGACCCGAGCGGGTGGGACACATCCCCCTCGTCGGCCACGGAGAGGGAGCCCCCGCTGCTGCTGCAGAGGTTCACCCTCGAGTCGACGGAGCAATCATCCCGTGGTGGAGGACTGGAGAAGCGCGGCATCAAAGCGAGTCTTCCGGACGTCTACAGAGTGCGGGAGACGACGACGACTATGCCGAGGGAGCAGGTGTTTGCAATGAGCCAGCTCCGCAGGGATGAACTGCGCAAGGAGAGAGAGGACAGGGAAAGAGAAACCGTCGTCATACGATTAGCTGACATCACGGTAAGGCGGAATTGACTGCAGAGTCCATGGATATTTTGTTGAATTATGTCACTTAATATTAATGGATTAAACACACTGCATGTCCTCACTCGCACAGGGCTACAATGCGGATACGAGTGCTGTGATTGCAAGGGTCCAAACTTATAATGGTCCAAAGGCCCCTTTGACAACCCACCGGTCCACCACGTACATATAATTATTTACAACTGCAGGCCCTTAAAACTGCGGACGCGGGTGCGGCAGCACCCCTAGGAAGATTACTATCCATGGGCATAATTATTCTGGAGGTGTTTATGGGTTCATCCCAAATAATTAAATAATCTTCAATGAATTCAAACCAATATTTAAAACTAGTTTTGTGTATCGGTACATTCTGTGCTTTTTGAGACCATGTCATTTGGAAACCCCAAACATGGAAAGACACCAAATATTTTATCCTGGCTACGCTAGGGCCACCATCGTCATCTTCATCATCAATATGGCCTTCGTTGGCTCAGCCAGGATTATTAGTTATAGCGAAGCCATCAGACGTTAAGAAATTCTAATTTGTTTATGCATTAGTCAGCCCAGTTTGCCGTAGTAGTTCTTATCGCCCCACTCCACGTACCTTATAAGTTATGTAGTATAATAGGCTATACGTATGCTACCTCTTCAGAATGTATTTTGTCCGGTAATTTGCCAGTAATTACCACTTAATTAAGTTAGTGTGGATGCAATCAAACTGGTAAGAAGTAAATAGGGAATAAGTTAGTAAGTAAGCACGCGTATGTGCGCCCGACAATGGCCTAATCTCTATTACCAATAATTTTTGTCATGAGTTCAGTGCAAGAAGCAAGAACTGTGCGTAATGATAGCAAAACGTATGCAGTAAATTATTGGGTTATGGAAAGTTCATTTACTGCTTGAATGGTTCTTTATAAATACCTAAAGCTTTTCCTTGCCTTGTTTGGTTCTTTTGTCATAGTCGTGGTGCAAAGAGAACCAGTTAATCGTGTTCCTCGTCGCTCTCAACCTCAGCCTGGCCGCCATGTTTCTTAGCTTCCTCACGCACAGCAAAGACACACCGAGATAAGACGGCATCGATGCGTATGCAAAGAATATCAAGATGAATATTAAATATAGAAAATGCATGAATAACGTAAATTTTGCATATGAATATTAATTATGTCTTTCTCGAGAGCTGCTGGTGTGAAACTTGTGCGTTGTCCAAGTGCTCTTGAATGGCAGACGAACATTGAGTATTCATTTTCAGAGATTGCTCGAATCGTCGTTTTGACTTTGCAAGCACGCATGCGCGTCGATTGAACGAGTAAGTAAGCACGTAAGGAAATACTGCTCGAGTTTCTTTCGAAATATGAGCTGACATGATGACTACGTTCAACAGAAGTGCTATGAAAGTGCTTCCGAAAGATATTAACTCACGAGAAGGCCTCCTTTAGTTTAGTAGTAAGCACTTGACATCTTGCTGATGCTGAAGAAACAATGTCTAACTTATAGCGGAACCTATAATTGTGCACCAGATCCAAGTCATGAGTCCTTAGTATAGCCTTGTTTGATGATTACACGGATCTCGATAGGCCTATACATGTGGGCACAGGCGGTACAATGTACGGTACATGGCTCCCACAGTTACAGGTAGCTATAGGCTAGACAAGGACAGTTGGTTAGCGAGCTGGACTACCTTATTGAGAGATCGAGAGTTAAAATTCTCGTCATGTACCGTCTGTATTTCTTTCACGATCTGTGCTCCCTTACGCCCATAGCCACTTCAGCTGGTATGAGAACATTGTCTGTAAATAAATTGTCGGTGGGTAGATTGAGGAGCAAAGGATAAGAGTGGCACTGGCCATCTCGAGATCTCAAGGCTGCTAGGAAAATGAATTCACTGAATGAATTTAGCATAAGGGGCTGTTCTGCGTTTTCAGCTATGCTCTCAGAATAGCAGATGCTCGTTTTGACAAGTGAATAATACTAAGGGCATGCATTTGAACTCGGTAGAGGCATTATAAAATTTGTCTTCGAATTATTATGAAGAGAGTCCTCTAGCATGAGTTTGTAAGATATTGGCCTTTCTGTAAATATTGTGCCATTAACCGCAATTCAATTTACGAAGTTAGGTTTCCATGTTCTGTAAAGTTCGTCTGGTGACATTTTCGGTTTTTTACAGCGCTCGTGATTAAGCTGGTGCCCTGCGCTTGATCCTTCGAGTTACACTTTAGAAGTTTGGAGATAACGATAGAGTTTTTCACGCTTTGCCGATTTAATCAATTATCTTAATTAATATTTATCGATATAAATTATAATCTTAAAATGCAATTCAGTCAAGTTTCTGACTGGCACCTTATAAGTTTTTGTGACACCTAAGGTAATCTCTGGAAAGCGTAATTACCTACTTGTACATTAAAATAAAAATTATAGAGGAACCCGTGTTCAGTGACTCAACGTTTTGCAAGTATGCATCTACTAAGTCTTAAATTAATAATCTTTGTTCTACATTTTGAAAGCACGATGTTATCTTTGCTATATGAACCAGAGATTTTAACATGGTGGGAGATGTCTCAGTTGAAGAATGGTGGCTGGGGAAGTGCGAATGAGGTCGCGCGATGCATTTATGGTAGGCCTATACAAAGGCGCAAGGCCTTCTGGTCTATCCAGAAGGAAAAGAAAAAGTTAATCTTTCTGACACGTTAAAACCGACAAGTTCAAAGCATAGTATAGTAATATCAAGGTTATTTTAACTATTTATTTTATTGGTAGAAGTTTATTCTTACTTTAGAATGTGACCAGAAATTAAATAAGATTATTTATAAAATCTGCAGCATGCCATACGACGTGTGTTGCAAAGAGACAATAATACTCGCCGTTTTCTTCTCGATAGACCAGAATGCATCACGCGCCCTCTTTCGCAGTTTTATCATCAGTGATCCATCATCCCTCTGAAAATCTTTTACATGAATAATGATTGTTTCATTGAAGTAGTGTTTCGGTATAAAATGAAGGGAGTTTTATAGGAACAATAATGGTAGGCTATATTAAATTTTTTGCTTCATCAGTAGGTTAACTAACAAGTTTTAATGCAAAATCACATTGATTTGATTCAAATGGAGGGAACGTTAAAAATGGCGGATTTTTATGTACACCGGAAACCGTTGCTGCTGTAGCAAAACGCATCACGTGTTCAAGCTTGCGTTTAGCCACAATTAGGGATGCCACTCTGAATTTTAAGCTATGAGTGGCATCCCTGGCCATACTGACCAATCTCGCTTCTCCCAGAATGTCTTGTTTTATAATAGTGCGGCAATTATTTAGTCAATCCGGTGACATATTAGTTGGGCTGTTGCCTGGATTTTCCATTCCAAACATCTGGATACACTGTAGGAAAGAAAGACACTGGAAGATTTACCTCTTCCAGTTTGTTTACAATAATTATTAATGTTTGCCCAACTTTGTTGTGTTTTTTCTGAACTTCGTAAGAGGCTTCATCAATAATTAGGCCTATCACTGCTGTATTGCATTGTGGAAAGAGGTCGAGATAGTGACGTGACATTTTGGGGTCATGCCTGTAGCATGAGATCGTGCGATATATAATCTACTGAATTCTGTAGCGCAGTTAATAAACTCTATAAGACTTGCATTGTATATAAATTATATGAAGTCTTGAATCATGAAATGTAGGGTTTTCGTATAATATTATATAAGCAAAGGAGAGAGATTTTGAGATACGTTTTCTTGAAAGAACGGAAGTGTTTTTTAGGCCTAGAGCTCACAAGTCGACAAACCCGCAAGATGTTGTTCCAGGAAAACAACCATACTGATATTGAAGTTGTTGACCAAGATGACGGTGGGTAGTTAATGTCGGATAAAGCCCAATGTGAGATTTGTAAAAAAAAGAACATTGAGGGGGTCAGAATAAAATTATTATCCACGTAGAGTTGGTGTGTAAAGAAGTCAAGACAACTATTGGGTCTTAAGAACGACTAGAGGTCGAAAGCCCAAGCAGTTCTCACCCTGATAAAGCCTGATTAAGGATATAATTATATGCATGGCTAAAACTACCTACACGGTCGCCATCTTCGTCGTAGATGCAGAGGTTGCTCTCTTTGGATATTGTCAAACATAATGTATAATAATGTAACTAGGTCAATATTGTGTATTTTTTAGCCAGCGTGCGAGGGCGTGGCTAAATATGCAAATGAAAGGCGGTGCTGCCGTGAAAGGCAAGCTGCACCTGGGATTGTATGCCCAGCTGCGTTGTTTTAACAGGAATCATCATTCTTTGGCTTTTCGCGCATGTAGATGGACTTGCAACAACTGTCCTAACTATAGCTTGTTGTGATTTTTATTTATTCAATCTTCCATTCAGTGATTTTTGCCGCATGTCTTATTCTGTCTCGTTATTGCGCAGAAATACAAATGCGCTATATAAATGCCACGGTATAGGCCTATTAAGCGTATGTATACAGTATGTCGTCGCTGGCTTGAACAACAGACAAAAAAGCAAATCGATTTTTTTTCGAAAGATCGATAATGTGTTGAATTGATGCAGACGACAGAATAATAATTATCGTTCATTGGTTGTCGCTTTCGGGTTTTGCGATTTGAGAGACATACATGTACAAAGTCATTTAAGGCCAATAATACTACTACTTCTACTCATACTGCTGCTGCTGCTGTTACTACTACTACTGCTGCTGCTACTGCTGTTACTACTACTACTACTACTGCTACTACACTTCTACTAGGCTGCTACTATAATTATTATAGGTCTACTACTACAATGATTGGTTGCAACCGTTGGATCATGTAGCCTATAAAGTTTCAACTTGCATTAAACGATTTTCGCATGCACTGTAAAAGCGTCGTACTTGAACTTGCAGTCGATCGAACTACCTAAATCCGAGTAATCATTATTACCTGAGTTGCGTAATTTCAAAGATGTTAAAATCTGTTGCTGATGTATCAGGTTAATGTAATCATGTATTCAATCTGAATTAATAAATATTATCATCAGTACTTATAACAGTGTCTGAATCAATTATCAGAAAATTCTAAATCATTATGATGATCGATCGAGATGTCATTGGTTGGTCGATGTAGAGGTGCGTGGCATTAAATTTTGCATAAAGCACTGTTTTTGGTGTATCCTATCAAAAGGGCGACTTCGAAAGGGCGCCGATCATAAAGGCGACTGTTCGAAAGAGCGCCGATTAAAAGGGCGACCAAACAGAAGGGCGACCATCGAACGTTCGTATAGTGGTTCAGTAACAACGGTAGACCTACATGTAGGCCTACATGAAAGAGAAATACGCAACCAGGCTTATGTAGAATATAGCCTATGCCTATGGTAGGCTAACTGTCAATCCTTTCATGTAAATTAAGAAGTTTAAGTGGCCAGTGACCGGTATTTACTCGTAGCATAGGGCATATAGGCTATATTGTGTGTGCACTGTGCACAGACCTACAGGCCAAATGAACAGTTTTAAACGCACAGTGCAGTTATATGAAAGAAATTTGAGCGATTTCGATTTGCATCCACATTCCACACGGAAGGAAAACCTGCAAGGAAAATAATTGCCAAGCGTATCAAGACCCTGGTTGAAGATTACGGATACCTTTTGATTGTCGCCCTTTTCAACAGAGTTATAAATAGGCCATAGGCTAATGTGGACGTCATAATTGGAGATTAACTTTGCGTATGTCTCGACCCCCCCCCCCAAGCCCTCCCCTCCCACGCCTTACCTCCTCCCAGTACGCACTCGCCTAAATGCGGTGAGTCGGTGACCCGTTCCTGCGTAGGCCCTACGTATTAAAACGGACTGCTCATATAAATTATAATAGCCTAATAGCCAATTTTTCGGATGAATTGCTTACAGTGCATTTTAGACACCCTGAAAACTGAGTTTACTGAAGTTATATCTTGCAAGTATTTTCCAAGTTTTCCGTTTTCTATCAGATCCATCGAACAATAAACGCCTTCTTTAAATACCTTTAAAACTTCGAGCCCGGACTCTTTATAAGCATAACACACGATAAAATTATCTGAATGTATGCAAATAACAACATTATACGGTACCAACTTTATCGTGTGCTGGCATGTATGACAAAAATATTAATTGCGATGTAAGTAGACCACATGTAATTATTGTTGAAAGCACTCTTTTGAAATATCTGTATTATTAAATATGTGTCATTTTTAAAAATAAAAACCTATCATATTCACCTATTGAATATAATAATTTATGTCTATAATAATGTTTGATTTTGTCAACTACAGCCTATTGAATATCATCATCTCAGTCCATAGGCACAATGCCCGTTGGTGTCGATCGCATGTTTCACCATCATCCTCCATTTGTCGCGTTCTTGTGCCAGCCAGCTCAGTTTTTGTATGTCCATTTCGCACCAGTCTCTGACGTCGTCCAGCCATTCCCTGCTTGGTCTCCCTCTGACCCCTGTGCCGTCAATTACCCCGAACATAGTTTGCTTCACCAGTCTGCTGTTGTCCATTCTGCACACATGTCCAAAAAGGTTGAGCTTCCTCTCTATTATCACTTGTTCGATGCTTTTATTGTTTCCCACTCTTTCACGCACCTCTTTGTTTGTTATTTTCTGCTGCCATCTTATGCGCAGTATCCTTCTATAACATCTCATCTCGAATGCCAGGAGTTTGCTTGTGTCCTGCTTCCGCAGAGTCCATGTCTCACATGCATATAGTAGTATACTAAATACGCAGGTTTTGATGATCTCCATTTTCGTTCGTATGCTGATTTCACGACTTCTCCAAATGTTCCCAAATCCCACCATTGCACCTGCTGCCTTCACTATTCTTCTTCTTATCTCTCTACTGCAGTCGTTGTCCCATGCAGGTCAGTAGGCTTCCCAGATAGACGAACTCTTCCACATTCTCCAGGGATTCTCCGTTCACCTCCACTACTACTGAGTCCTCTTTCCTCCCGAGTAGCATTGTCTTTGTTTTGCTGTTGTTGATTTTTAGTCCTGATGCCTTTCCTTCCCTATGCAGGGTCTCCACATTCTCTTGTATGTCCTTGATGTTATCTTCTATCAAGTCTATGTCGTCCGCAAAAAGTAGGATGTTTAGCATTGTCCCATGTATCGAGATGCCCGACTTTTTGTTCTTGATTTTTTTTCTATTGAATATAGGCCTACAAAATTGTGCAATAAAAATAGCATTCATCTATTCATTCATTCGGACATTTATATAGCGCTCCTTGAAGCCTCCTTCAAGTAAAAACTAATCAGAGGCGCATGGCAAGCTTATTATATCTCTTATTAATTTGTTTAAGAATTTCTTTTACTCAAATGAAGATAAATTATATAATAAAATAGGTAGTTGATATTATTATAACTATAAAACATTTTCTGCTTAGCAATGAACACTGACATTGGAACGTCATGCTAAGACAACATTGAATGATGACATTGTATATTGGACACTGTTAATTCATTTTTACTGCACTGTATATGCTGTAAATTGTCGTCAACGGCCTTTGATGTCATACGACGACGTTGAACCTTGGAGAGATAAAATAAATATTACCTGCTAACAAGTTATAGGCTAGGTCATGTCTTATGGTTTACTAGTTTTAGCTGTTTAGATGAATTTGATCTGAACTTAATTTAATTATAATGTTTAATCAAATGCCATCGTACGACTATGATCGGATATAGGCCTACAGCATGTCATAGGCCTAATCAGAAATTTATTTTGCGTACGTAGGCCTACTTCATGTTGAAGCTGCGGCCATACGCACCCGCATACAAACCGCCTAAATTCGGTGACCCTCCCCTCTCTCCCCTCTACAGTAGGCTACGTACGTGATAATTACATGGACAGCCCCAAAATGCGTGTCGTGTCCCTCAATTGCAAGTGAAGGAAATTTGGACAGTATTCATCCACGACAGTCTACATGGCGCAAGTGATTCTTTACTATAGAAACATGTCGTGTGTGTTTGTAAAATAAGAGAAATGCTAATTAGGTTACGCGAAATGTTAAAAGTTAAAGTTAAAGTCGTCCCTGGGCCGCAGGCCCATTGGCGAGGCGCTCATCTCCTTTCCTAAGCCCTTGAGCCGGCAATGGACGAATCCCAAGGTCCTGGGCACGGGGCCAGTGATTTCCCAGGACTTGCCGTTTACTTCCCAGCTTACGCCGGTTACGCCGGTACCAAATTATACTGCTTGGTGACAGAGGCACGTGTGCGTGAACAACTTGCCCAAGGTCGTTACCCGGATTTGAACCCGCAACCTTCCGCTCTGTGAGCGGACGCGTTACCGGTCCGCCGCCAGGTCGCACACGCGAAATGTACCGGAAATCAAATCAAATCAAATCAAAATAGGTCTGCATTTTATTGTTCACCAATCTTCAAGAAAGAAGATAAATTGTCATAATACATGCAAATGACGGATACTTATTCATTACCATTGTTTAAACTGTTGTTGTAACTAGTTTAAACGCATCCACCTCAATTTTTGTGACTCAAATGTCCAGTATTATAATAATTATGTAGCATGAACGAAATTCGTATGCCCAGCCTAGCGAGTAGTCTATTTTGGCGCCACCTAGGGAATGCTTACGTAAACAAAACGTTCGTCAGAATATTTCGGCCAAAAAATCGACTCTCTCGGTCGCAGGGTGCACTAGCTCACCTGAAATTTTACTAGTAGTGTTAGTCATAGATTGAGTATTCGAATATTATGAATATTAAGATTTTAAAATATTCACGAATATTAACGAATATTAAAACTGCCAACGAATATTACCGGTATATTCGTAAAATATTATGTTCTTCCAATAAGTTCTTTATTCTTAATTCTTATTTCGTTATTTATGAAAATGTTTAACTTTTACTGAATGAATTTTGTACAAAATTGAGTTAGCGTATGCATAGGCCTAAGTCAGTAGGCCTAGGCTAAGTGACAATAACTTTAATAGATTTATTGTTAAAAACTTCAAAGTCTCTGTTGGCATGGGCGTCCGCAGGAATTTTTCTAGGGGGGCGCAGATTTTTATCCAATTGTTACAGGGGCTAAATAGCTTGTCGAAAGCAACCGATCACTCCACATTCGTCGCTCGCTTCTTCTGCGCTGGCTCCCTCTCGATCCAGTGTCACGAAACCCAGCATGCGAAAAATCATGGACACATTCATTTCCAAAACTGTTATGATAGTAAAATTGTAGGTCTATGTGGCTGAAATCTGACCTTACTCTTGAAGTAACAATTGCAATCGTCTGAGGTCTTATATATCCAAATTGATTTATCACTTCCTGAACCCGCTTTTGTTGGCTGAAATTGTTTCCGACGTACGAAGACCAAGATGAAGAATATTGTTTCCCAAGTACGAAGTACAATGTACAATTGTACATACACTCATTAGGTCTGCATAGAAACCTGATAAACGGTCGTCACTGGTTGTTGAACGAATGAATCCATGTTCTACCATCACATAATAAGCGTACCGTATTGAATGACCTTAATTTGTGTGGTGCCTGCTGTAGGCCTATACCGGCATTTTACATGTAGTTGTAAAAATATGACCGTTTATAGAACTTAACTTCAAGCGAAAATGAACACCCTTTGACTTCCTGTTCCGTTCCTAACAAACAGTGGCGGCGCTACGGCAGGTCGCGGCAGGTCATTTGACCTGCCTATTTTGCTCACGACCTGCCTAATGACCTGCCAAAAAATCTTTGGAATTTTAATATCTTCTTTACATTTGCATGTAGGCCTACTTAAGAGTTTTAAATGAAAAATCTAATTTTTTCCTCGCCCACGAGATTACTAGTGTTGTAGTGTAATTAGCCTATTTGATCAAATTCACTTTTACGTCTTGACCTATCTATAGTATAGGTAGCCTACCGTACAATGTAGGTCATGTTTTAAACTCTAAAATCATGTTTTGCCGGATTGGAGCTGTTACGTTAGAGATTTGTAAAAAAGTCGGTCGCTTTAAATTCATCACATGCATCATTCATGAAGTTTGACGTCGTGGCACCTTTCGTGCGGCACTATGAAGGCTGAAGCAGATAATTTTTATGAACTAAGTTCAACTAACTAGATTCCTAGAAGTTGAAATGAGGCAAATGGATGGAATTAGGCCTTTACGGAAAGGAAAAGAACCGACATGGTTTACTACCTACACCTCTGAGAGACTATGAAACGAATCCTTGATTTCTATAATTTCTGTAGGCCTACGTCGTATTATAGGCTAAAGATGCATTCTACGACATGCACAATTAATATAAAATGTTGCAGATAGGATGCACCTATTCTAGTCTCGTCATCGGAGGAAGAAAGAATCCTTATCCGATTAAAACTAATTGAAACCCATCTTCGCACAGCAATGGCTGAGTATTGAACAACGCCTGTCGGATCTAGCTGTCGTTTCCAATCACAAGGACAAAGCGAAGTGATAGCCTATGAGCCTTAATTGATGCCGTTGTACCGGTACTTAGACAAATTTTTGAACAACGCCTGTCGGATCTAGCTGTCGTTTCCAATCACAAGGACAAAGCGAAGTGATAGCCTATGAGCCTTAATTGATGCCGTTGTACTTAGACAAATTTATTTGTTTAAAATTAAATTCTCTCAAGATTAGTAAAGTTGCAGATGCATGAATGTGCTACAAATAAATAATTGGGCTATAATCGGTTAACGACAGTTTTCTTCGTTTTGTATACCTATTATGTTAAGTTGCTTAGGCCTAGGTTGCTATTTCAAATTCAATCAAAAATTTCTTTGACCTGCCAAATAGGTCCCATGATTGTGCCGCGACCTGCCGAAATTGTAGAGCTAACAAATTGCCCTTCGCTCTGCCTCGAGCGGGAAGCTTTTAGCCCCTTGTGTTGGGACCTACCTCAATCTGTCAGCAAGGTCGTAACTTTCCTCCGATAGAGGTGGTGACTAGATTCCTCTGCTCACTACTCATCCCTTCCCTTCTCTCTCCCCTCGCACAGTATGCATATATATATATATATATATATATATATATATATAATTATATACACGGTGTTCGGAAAAAAAACGAACCATTTTGTAAATATGAAAATAAATAGTAAATATTACTCGATTTTCACAATTCAAAGACCGTTCTTATCCTAACATATTTCTCTAACAATTGTGAAAATATAAAAGTTCAAGTCCAAATAATGACGTCATAATGACGTCATTTGCACAAAAAGTCAAATTTAAGAAATAAATGCGCAATATCATCAAAGATTTCAATATTTTATGATGTAATTTATCAATAATAAATGTAAGTTTAATTTTATTTTTATATCTGAATTATGTCAGACCGCAATTTGTGATCAAAGAGTACACCTTTGACCTCAAGGTAAGCGTCAAAAGAGTCGCGCTAATAGCCAACAGCAGCGTCGATAACCAGCTTATCAAAATCCTCCTAGGCGTTAACAATTAATTCGCTTACGGAGTTTTCCAATGTCTCTTAATTATCCTTGTCTTGTAGCCTGCGCCTTATCCTCCATCAGTCTCCAACTCTTGTTATCAGCGGGATTTAAGCGGGCGGCCGTTTAGCGGCCAAAGATTAAGGGGAATGAAATCCGAGTCTCCTTAGTCAACAGATTGACGAACTCAGTGAGCTGAAGCGCTATTTTGTTGAAATGTGTAGGCTATTGTTCCGAATAATCCCGGATATCAGGCACCACTTTTTTATAGAGCAGACAATCCATCTAATAAGCTGCATTTATTTTCACTTCTGGTTCTATTAAATGGATTTCCGTTTTACCAAAAGCCAATAATACCAACCGAACCATGCATGAATGGCCGGCTATATGCATTTTGATGCAACTGACGTCATCATGACGTCATTATTGTGACTGGAACTTTTATATTTTCACCAATGTTAGACAAATATGTCAGGATTAAAATGGTGTTTGAATTGTAAAAATCGGTAAATATTTACTATTTATTTTCATATTTACAAAATGGTTCGGTTTTTTTCCGAACACCGTGTATATTATATATGCCACCCTATCAAATATCAACTTTGATGTGATGTTTCCTCTTCTCTCCCTCCTCCCCCTTTATTTCTCTGTCCCTTCTACCTCTTCTTCTCTGTCTCTCGCTGGCACCCTCATCTTTCATCCTGTCTCTGAAGCCAATCAAGGCTGAGTCAACGCAGCATCGTGTAGCCCTATAAGAATAACGCACCTCTTCGGCTCTTCCTATAGTATATATACAGATATGTATTATATAGTACATCAGGACCCCTAGGAAATTAGGAATGCAGTATAGTTCCGAAGCTAGCGGGTTAAAGTGTGGCAAAACGCGTGTTGGCTGGCATAGAGGGAAGAAGGTGCAGTCATGGCTCAGAGACAGTCGCTCCAGTCAGTGCCAATTAAGTTTGTATATAATATGTATATATATATATGTATATATACATATAATATTTATGCCTATATAATAATCGTGTGAATATATATGTGACTATTCGCGTTTCACCGGCTGGATCTGTTATCTCGCAGTGATCGCCTGAAACAACACAACAGGAGAAACACTAAAGGGAACATGATACCAATTACTTGGCAATTAGGTGACACGACTGAATGCATTTTGTCGTATATTGGGTTAACAGTATGAATTTCCATATTACCACGAGAAATTCTATAGGCTATATGCTATGCATAGAAAGAAAGATATAAATTATACGTCCAACTTGTAGAACACACAGATAATCACGTGGAAAATCGCATAGTAATAATCATAGCCAAATAATCTAGAGTTATCTGCAAATATGCGAAAAATCTAGGGGGCGCACTTGCGCCCCCTTGCGCCCCCCTGCGGACGCCCATGTAATAGACTGTTGGGTCTGGCCACCGTGGCCATTCGGCATTCATATCACACATTCGATAAGTTTACTTGATATTCTGACTTCTGACCATCCTCTCAAACTGAAAAGAGTCACAGCCATCGATGGTATATAGGCCTATTTGGCAAGCATGCAGCAGCAATATAGTTAAGCAGAAATAAACTTTAACTGCGTATAATAGTAACTGCAAATTGATAAAGTAGTTTTATAGCAGGTCTGGTATAGCAGGATGAGTATAGTATATAGGCTAAAATTATAGGCCTATAAATGCCAACGCAGGAAATAACAGTGCAAGATTAGCATAAAAAATTATCCTGATCTCAGCATATTAAACGCATTGCATATTTTAATTCAGCTTTGCCCTGGATGCGAGTGAATTTCGTAGCGACATACAGCAACTTAAACTGCTTAATACCAAGCAACATTTCTGTTTAGATCGTCCACCGTAAATCGTTAACGAATATTTGCGAATATTTACGAATATTAAAAATCTTAATATTCACGAATATTTACGAATATTAAAACCTAAAGTCACGAATATTCAATCTATGGTGTTAGTATGGGAGCCGTCACAAAACGGGAATGATGTGTTACCCCTACCTTAAGTTACACGTAGGCCTATCGTTTCCTATCATTTCAGGCATCACTGCCATCATTGAGAATGATCAGGGCCGTAAATCTGTTTCTAAATGTGGGGAGGGAAAATTACTCTTCGGATTTGTGCGGAGTATATCTCCCTCAAGGAGCCCACCACTGAGTTCAGTGACATCCTAGGATAGTGTTAAAAAATTGTTGGTTCGCATCACTGGACACAGCCTTTTATGTTCGGACTACAGTTAAACAACAAGACTAAGGTTCTCTTGCCAAATCAAAACAGTTTAAAGTAGTGGCTCCCAACCTTTTTTGACTTTACAGTCACTTTTTTCTAAGCTGGAGGACACGAGGGCCACTTTTTCTTAGTTGAAGGACATTAGTGGCCACAAGGCTAAAATGTAATTAGCTAAAAGTATGGTATATATATATATTATATAATTGTTATAGGCCTAGTTGATTAAAAATAGAATGTTTGCTGTTATTTATAAATGTTATAACAAAATAATTTGTCATAGAAAATAATTATGTGTTCTATCCTGTCCAAATTGTCAATTTTTTCATATATTTTTGTTAATTCTTTGATAGATAAGGGCCAGTTTTTTAGGCCTGGCGGGCCACTTTTGGCCCACAGGCCACGGGTTAAAATATTTAGGCCTATTTAGTCGCTTAATTGCTTCTTCAATTTGACGCTGCATCTGAAATGGTTAGGCCTAGTACTCTAGGCTATTAGGCTTAGACAATAGACATCCACCATAGCAACTCATCTGCAAGGTCTACTCTAAATTGAGATGTTACCCGCTTTTCTATATTCTTCAGTGTCATAATTATATATGTTTGATCGTCAACAGTACTTAGGGAAGTCGGTCATGATTCCTCTAACATGCGTTGACAAGGGGTTAAAACATGTATACATAAGAGTTCGTCGCACTTACCATGCAGAACACAACCCTGCTTGAAGTGATTTCGAAAACGAAAAAGATTAGGCGTATACTGTTTTAATTATTTAACGCACAGCACTTCATTCGCGAATTTTGTTTAACATTATTATTTTGTAATCCTCTTTTGGCCTATGGCCTAGTCGAATATGCGGTATAATGTGGTCTCGAGATGAACTAATATGAGGCCTATTTCTTTTTTCAAATCTGAGAGCCCACACTCCCAATAGGATTGCCCTCTGTACTATATACATGTTATGTAATCATTAATGCCTTATGTTGTATTGTATAATTATGAGGATTTATAAAACACCTCTTACAATACTAGCTATTCAAATGCCCTCTCAGCCCGAGGAAATAAGAAAGACTTAAAGCAGCCGAAGTGCTCGAAGCCGTCACCCCCTATATACCCCCCCGAATGAGTTCTTACTAAGGATGAGGGAAGGCCGAGAGGTCATTACTTAGAAGCGCATAGAAGGGTCCACAATGAAAGAGGCTGGGTGTTATGCCATGGTATATAGTCCTTGCCCGAGGGACTAGAAGATCAAGTCGATCAGCAGACCGGAGCGGAAGAGACTGCGGAGAAGGGTTGGTGCATTAAGCCACAAAGGCAGCCTATTTCACTGCCTGTCCATTTTGAGCTTATAATTATATATGTATGCTATATGCTATATATGTATATATATATATATCACATCACCTCATAAATTTCTCCCGCTTTGTATTAATGAAGAAGAGATTTTATCGTTCAATTTATACAATTACACCTCTTAATTCTTCTTCTGGTTCTCTGCCCCCATGCAGGTTCGGCTGTCCATTGTCCTATGTCGCCACTCTTCCATCCGCTGGGCCTTCACCTTTAGTGCCTCTTAATTGAAGCTTTGTATAAGAACTTACAGCTTTTAATTACACAGAGCAGGTTTTAAAGTATCCACGGTCATGGGCGCCCGCAGAAATTTTTGCAGGGGGGGGGCAAAATTTTTCGATGATCCGTAAATGTTTTATCAGCAAGAGCTTGAAAAACGCAAAGCTGAAAATTAAGAGCACGAGTATTTTTCAATGAGGTTTCTTAATGCAAATTTTTCAGTTTCTTGTTGTGTATCAGCTTTAATATGAATAGTTTCTTTAGTGCGAAGAAATTTGTTAAAAATAAAAAGTAGATGTTAGGCTAAAAGTGGGTTCCTGAAGCGGCGCTGTAATATTATAAGTCCATTAGATTAATGAATAAATGAATAAAAAAAATAGGTGTCAGTTTTCAAGGTGCAAGTATTGTATTCCTCTACATGTAGGCCTAGCTACTTCTATATTATAATAATAATTTCTTAACTTCTTGAATTCGGTGCACTGTTGAGAAATTTCTAATTTTGTCATTGGTATTGATACTTAATTTTGTGCAGTTGTGAAAGGTTACATGACAGTGAGATTCCAATCAAGTAGGCCATATATATCCTAATCGATAGAAAAATACTACTTGCAAGGGCGCCTGCCGGAGGGTTAACAGAAAATGGTCACTGTTCCTGCTTTTAACAAGATGTTGATAATGGAAGGCAAAAAATTAAGAGCATGTTTATTTCTACAGAGATTTCTAAACATATATTTCTGACTTTCACTGTTTGTATCGTTCGTATCGTTAGTGCTTTAATGCAAAGAAATTTGTTAAAAACCCAAAAGTAGTAGTTAGAAAAATAAATTTCAATTTTCCAGGGGGGGGCAAGTGCCCCCCCTTGCCCCTATGTGCGGGCGCCCATGTCCACGGTCCGGGTCCGTGCAATGTGCTGTCGCCTAGAGCTTGACGACTCTAACATTTGTGAGACATCTGAGAAGAAAATGTGGGGTGGGAATTCCTTCACGTTCCCTCCCCTTTCCAAAAGGTGGGAGGGGAATTACCTCCTTGCCCTCCCCGTGATTTACGGCCCTGAGAATGATGAAAGGACATTGGAGGTGCCCTATAAAAAATTTGGTTCGGTCTTTCATTCCAAAAACACGCTACGCCGCTAATAGATTTACACTAACTCACCATCGTTTGCTAGGTGGCGCCAGAATCATGCCACGACAGTGACTACTCTCAAACATTGTTATCGCCGGTTCATCCGATGCAAAGTTCATGCTTTAAGGTTAAGTAGGTCATCGGGTCAGAGTTCACAAAAACTTTCTATATTCAAATTTAAATTAAGTTTGCAAGAAAATGAATAAATTTCTGAACATTTTCGGTCGACAGCGAACAGTCATCATCGGAATGGTGCACGTTCGAGCACTTCCAGGTCAGCTTCGGTGGTCCTGGCTAATCTTATAGCGCATTATTTTATCAATGGTATCGTTAGGTTTATAGGTTTTTCTCTGTTTGATTTTTCTGCTGGAGCATCTTGGTTAATGAATGGATATCTATTTCAACAGACATGAAAAGCAGAAATTATTCTTTCGCCTGCGGTGTTTTAGTTTCAATTGCGGGATCACACGCTGGCTAGCTCACGCATTCATTCACTCACTCATTCACTCATTCAGTCACTCACTCACTCACTCACTCACTCATTCATTCACTCATTCATTCATTCACACACACTCGCTCAATCAATCACTCAATTGCTCGTTGGCTTGCTCAATCAATCACATTATCCTTCACTCACTAACTCACACACTCACTCATTCTGTCACTCACTCCTTTAATCACTCGCTCACCCACTCACTCAATCACTCAGTCAATCACTCACCCACTCACTCACGCACTCACAGTCCTGTGATGCTATAGGTTCTCCGGGGTGTAAAATGACGATGGATGAAATAACAGCATTGGCTTGTCAAGAGACGAAAATCTATGAGAAGGCAAAACTTGTAAGTCTAGCATGACGTTTCTTTCATAAAGAAATGCTGTCTTCAATGTTTTTCGTCTGTGCTTCTTGCTTCACATCCTTAAAATTCGCCTAGTCCTATTTAATCGATTTTTATACATGCGTTTTTTTAATAACTTGAGGGAAATGATTCGCTCATTCACTCATTCATTCATTCATTCATTCATTCATTCATTCAATCAATCATCTAATTCTACTCACTCAATCCCTCATTCCTGTCGCTAACACGGGGCCCTGCAGCCAAGAAACTCTGAAGATTGTGAGTAAATCCGTACAATGCAGACGGCGTCATATTCGACGACGGTGCGGATTACGCCATCCGACATCCATCACGATGTGGTTCTTATTAACAGGACGCAGTCATTCTGGAGAACATGCACGACGTCCCATACCACAGACCAACCGACCTTGGACCGGAAACCGTGGCATCGATGGCCGTGGTTGCAGCGGCTGTTCGCAGACAGCATCCCTCCATGCCAATCGGGATTCAGATGCTGTCAAGCGGAAACCACCAAGCTCTTGCCATCGCTAAAGCCACTGGTCAGTATACATATACATGTATGTATGTAGCGATGGGTGAGGATGAGGAGGGGGACTCGGTGATCCATTTAACAATGGGTTCCCTCTGTCCGTATTATGTAAATAGATGCCTCTCTCTGTATTGCGTTGAATAGAGGCGCTATATAAATCTGATGCAGTTCAGCAGTTCGAGGTAATTAATGGGTTTATGTATTATCATCTCTTTCCAATAATATAAGGAATATTTATAAATAGAGACCCGTGCGTCGTTTGTCCCGTTGAGGCTCCATATAAATTGATGCATGCAGTACAATACTGCTATAGCAGCTTCTGGAGAGAGGACTCGGGTCATGGTAGTCAAGTAGGGTTGTAAGTAAGTATGTAGGTAGGCAGGTAGGAATAATTGATCTCTGTTGACGTGATACAATACGTGATTACCATGACAACGACGCATGCAAGTGTGATGAGAAACAGACACAGACAGACAGACAGACCAGAGCAAGAGAGGCATAGACAGACCGCCAGACAGCTGACTAAGACAGAGACAGTAACACAAATACAATATGGCTGCAGACAGACAGACAGACAGACAGACAGACAGAGCAAGAGAGACAGACATACATACGTATTTAATTTATGACTTTCAGAATGACTTGCTTTATTTGTAGTTTTACAATATCTTCATTATAATAATGATCAGCGTGTTCTCTTCGCATCTCCTTAGGACATAATTTTCTTAAAATAATTATTATTATCAGCCCTTGTTATGAGCTTGCAATGATGGCGATGTACATGTAATAGTATTCTGATTTATCGTCAATAATTATTAAGTAAGAGCTTATTCAAAACGGTTATACGAACGCATGTTTTTGCGCGGAATTTTTATAGCTACATAAAGGTTACCAACAAAACAGATTTATTTGTCTTGCAGGTTTGAATTTCATTCGAGCCGAGGGTTGGGTGTTTGCCCACGTGGGCGACGAAGGGTATACGGAGTCATGTGCTGCCATGGTAACCAGATACCGTCGCTATCTGTCGGCCGAAGACGTACTCATATTCACTGATGTTAAGAAGAAGCACAGGTCTTTGCTTTTTACATGGATTATTACATATACATATAACGGTTATAACCTATAGCTACGTTTACGGGTAAAATCCTGTATGATGATAGCGATGCTGGTGATGATGATAATAATAGGGGCAGTGGCGGTGGTTGTGGTGGTGGTGGTGGTGGCAATGGTAGTGCTAGCAGCAGTATCATCAACAGGCACAGCAGCAGTGGGCTAGTTCTAGTAACAGTGGAAGTAGTAGTGGTAGTAGTAGTAACAATAACAAGAACAACAAAGACAATAATGGATCGGAGAAATACTTAAGTTAAAAAATATGCAGATGATGATGATGAAGATGATGATGATATGATGATGATGATGATGATGACGACGATGACGATGATGATGATGATGATGACGATGATGTCGTTGAAAGTTTGATAATAATAATTATAAAAATGACCATAGGCGTAGGAGACGGGGGTCCAGAGGGGGCAAATGCCCCCCCCCCAAATTTCGGGCAAGTCTGATTTTTCGGCAAGCAGACCAGGAAAAATAAAAAAAGCTTTTTTAAAAATTACTTTTTTCTTTTTTCGGGTCTTTTTGCCCGAAAAATCAGACTTGCCCGAACAAAAAAGGTCGTCAGACCTTTCGGGCAAAAAGTAACGGGAAATTTCAGAAGATTTCGACCGGATGACTAAAAAAGGGTCGTCAGAATTTTCGGGCAAACGTAACAAGAATTTTTCTTAAGATTTCGGCCGGATGAAAAAAAAATTCGGGCAAAAGTCTAATTTTTGCCCCCCCCCCCCAACGCTGAAATGTCCCCTACGCCTATGCAAACGACGATGCTAACAATGAGTTCATATTTATATTTGTCTATGTTCTTTATTGATATAGTCTGTAGGCCTACAGCAGTGGTGTCAAAGAGCTGGCCCGCGGGCCATTTCTGGCCCGCCGACGATTTTTTTCTGGCCCGCGGAACCTTCCCTAAAGATTAAAAAATTATTTAAAATGTTGTCAAAATTTAATAAAAAGCGAAAAGTGGACATTGAATCAAGATCTTTTCGCAATATTTGTACTTTTCTGGGAATTGGCTGACCAAGCCCGGAGCTCCCTCTCAGATCAATACCCAATTTTGCTCAGAAGCTTCAACACCATGGCCCGCCAATTGCTAGAAAATGTTCACACTGGCCCGCCACTTGTTAGAAGATGTTCAAACTGGCCCGCCACTAAAAAAGGTTTGACACCCCTGGCCTACAGTGTACATTCGTTGTGTACAGAAGTGTTTTTTCTGTAGCTCATTTTCACCGTCTCTTCCGCTCCCACTCAGCACGACTGTCTTCTGTTTTTATCTCCTCAGCTCTCACGCAATAACGGCCGACGTTACCATAGCAACTGCTGCCATGGCAGCCGAGATGTTCTGCAGCGATGGCGTCATCGTAACGGGGTCATCGACAGGTGTCGCTACCAATCAGAGCGACCTCAAAGGTTAATAATCCTCCATTCTATCTATTAATTATTATCAAGAAGACGATTTATAAGCACGTGGTGCTACCGTAGCGCTACCTGGCGAATGATGACATTATTACAATTATTACTAACCTGAGGTTAAGACGAGTCGCTGTTAGTTGACTGAATGACTTTCAGTAAAAGATCCTTGCTCGGAAAGAGGTTGGCAACCACTGATGATTAGTCTATAAATATTTAATGTTCGTTCTACTTTTACAGTTAATTTCGATTTTTTTGTGTTCCGTGATTCGCCTGAAGCGACAGGCAACCGATGTCTTTGAAAAGAAATGATTATAGCGATTCTATAAACATCATGAAATTAGATTAGAATATAGGTTAGATTAGGTTAGATTAGGTTAGAAGAGGTTTGGTTAGATGAGATTAACTAAGATTAGGCTCTAGATTAGGATATATTTTGGTTATAATTATGGTTTTAGATTAGAATGATTATTTTCGTTTAATTTCAAACTGACAAAACGCAAAATGATTACAATTCATAGTATGTCGGATGATCACAAATTATAACAGTAAACAAATTTAACTGTCGGCAGCCATGCAAGGCGTTCGCGAGTCGTGACGTCCTGCAACTCATTTTACCAACGCCATCTGCCGAATGGAAGGTTGAGTTTATCTTTGATATGGTAGCGGGAGGCGATCCCGCATACGTGCGCTCTTCGTGCCAGAGTGTTACAATTAGGCTACCCCAAACCCCTTGGTTAGTTTAACCTATAATTATTAGATTGTATTTGATTATGTACAATTAAATTAAATTAAAAATTAGTTCAGTGGTTACAAATTTAATGTGGTTTGAACTTTCAGACGTTCAAGAAGCTGTCAGTCTTCCGGTTTTGGTCGGTTCCGGCGTAACCATTGGCAACGTAGATGGCTATTGCCATGCCAACGGACTGATTGTTGGCTCGCACTTCAAGCGTGATGGTCATTGGGCAAACGATCTGGACGTCTCTAGAGTGGAGGGGTTCATGAAGAAAGTTAACTCTATTAGATCTGATCCATGCAGCCTATAGTCAACTTTGATCTGAAGAAAGGCGGATGACGCGAAAAAAGATCTGATATGTTCTCCATGATTAAAAACTTAAGAACATTGAAAAAACCATTAATTCGTTTGATCATTTCAAGATTTTAGATAGACCATCGTCAAGAAAACTATTACGAGGTGCTCCTGACTCCAGCAGGGTAGCCTATACTAAAAAAAAGAACAGTTGAAAGTGCTTTGGGCCTAGAATGTGCCATAGCGTGACCTTGGCAGTGGCCACGCTTCAGCCTGGTAACAAAACCCTTTGCCCTGGTCGTTGCACTGTCGAGTTTTTATTTAAAGAATAGATGGTTCCTCCACTGTGCTATTTACTTGTATTAGCCTACTGCCATGGCTATGACCTGCTTACAAAGAATGTCTGGCGACTGGCGCCGCCACTGACCTGGTCTATTAATAGCCCAATGTCGTAATGATGCGGTAAAACTTAGGAAATAATAATAATTGAATTTTTAGCTGTATTATGCCATTGAAACGCTTAAAACTGTTGAAAGTAATTTCTGTCAACATCAATGACCATTGGCGGAAGAAGATATCGTTGAATTTCGTAACTACGGCTAATCTAACTATGTTCAATTAATACACCTTTAAATTAATTTTACCAATGCTTTATATGTCCAATTTGTCAACTAAAACTAATCAGCTACTTTCCTAAGGCTGAGTTTCATCTGCGGAATTCTAGTATCTATGCATAGGCGCATCGAGCCATCGACCCTATGGGACCCACGGGACGCGTCGCGGCGTCACTCCCATCTTCTGAGAGGCCTGGGACGGTCCCCCCCAAATTTTGCCACTGATTGCTGTTAATAAACATCGGGGTAAGAACAAAACGACATCTATTTTAGCATCATAGGCTTTCTTAATTATTCGTGGAATTCAGTTTGAACAGTTCCCCCATCGTTCGTATGGCGTGATTGTTATCTATGATTGTTTATGACCGACTAAAATATTTTATTATTATTATTCATCAGTTTAACGACATCCTATAGCAACAAAGGTTGTTGACGTCCTTAAAGTTATCAATGTATTTCATTTCACTTTTGTGTAGATTCTATGGGATGGCAGGTAGCGTTGAAATTACTATTACATCTTTTTGCAATTTTCTGAGGGTCCAGGCGACCCCTGGAAAATCGTCAGGCGACCCCCGTGGGGGTCGCGACCCACAGGTTGAGAACCGCTGGTGTACATGTAGATGTTCCGACTAAAATAAGAAGATGACTTATGATCTTATATAGAGTCAGAAATGTATAGGTTAGAGGTGTGTAAATTGAATAGATCAATAATTGCATGTTGGTGGTTCAACAGTAGCAGCAGCTGTCAGAGAAATACTTTGAGAAGAACTCATTCTGTCTGTCTCAGCCTTTGTCTCTGTCTGTCTGTCTGTCTCTGTCTGTAAATCTTTGATATATTTTTGATTTATTACATATATGATGGAAAATAGAATATGATTTTATTGTGCTGAATTTGTTAACGCCTAGAACCAGAAAATGTGCATAGGTGGCCCTAACCAGCGGGACTCTGCAGTCCCTTCTGGGTTTCCTTTTGTTGCCAATAGCATTCATGTTTTATTTTTATGTGGTGATAATTATGTACCTTGTGTGCTTTTCTCTGGCTCAATAAAAAAATTTGATTTGATTTGATTTGATTTTTGTCTGTCTCAGCCTTTGTCTCTGTCTGTCTGCCTGTCTGTCTGTCTGTCTCTGTCTGTTTGTCTCTGTCTGTCTGTCTTTCTGTCTGTCTCTCTCCCCCTCCTCTTTTACCTTGGCAGACGTTCTGAACTTCTGAATGGATTATCCCTTTCATCGTTTGTATATAACCGGGTTTTATCCCATTTCTTCTTTTAACCGGTTTCAGAGACAGTATAATTTCATAGATTCATGGTTTGCTGCAGTGGACGGTGAATCACAGACGCGTCGTCGTATTTTCCAGCGTCCAGCAGATGATCGAGTGTCTGTCTTTCTGTCTGTCTGTCTGTCTGTCTGCCAGTCTGTCTGTCTGTCTGTCCTTCTGTCTGTCTGTCCTTCTGTCCGTCCGTCCGTCCGTCTGTCTGTCTGTCTGTCCGTCTGTCCGTCTGTCTGTCTGTCTGTCTGTCCGTCTGTCTGTCTGTCTGTGTCTGTCTGTCTGCTGAGTGGTCTTCGTTGGTCGCTCTACCGCAGCAGCATCGTCCCTTCTTTCCGTTCCGACAGCGCTCGACTCTCATTTGCTGGCGGGCATTGTCGTGTACTACATGTAGAAGAAAGAATCTGAAGAGAAATGACGAAGAGGAGGAGGACGAGAGGAAGAACCTGCTTTACGAGATTGATGTTGCTGACCTGAAATTGAGATAATTACGGTTTCTTTGTCGTCTTGTCGTTGCGCTTGCTGTGTTTTTCTTCCTATTTCTCTTGTTCTAGTTCCTCTTCTTGTTCTTCCGGTTCTTCTCCTTTAATTTCTTCCTGTTCTTGTCCTTCTTCTTGTTCTTGTCGATCTTGCTGTTGCTCTTGTTCGTCTTCTGTTCTTCTTTTTGTTCCTTCTTTCATTCTTCTTATTGTTCTTCTTGTTCTCGTTGTTATTGTTCTTCTTTTTGCTCTTGTTCTTCATTTGTTCTTCTTTGTTCTTCTTGCTCTCGTTCTTGTTTGCCTTATTGTTCTTGTTATTCTCCTTGTTCTCCGTCTTCTTCTTGTTCGTCTTCTTCTTGTTCCACTTCTTGTTTCTTGTTGTTCTTGTTCGTTTTCTTTTTTCCTATTCTTCGTCTTTTTCGTCATCGCCTTCTTATTCTTCTCTGCAATCTTCTTCTTCTCCATTCAACCATTTTATTCTCGTGTGTCGCTCATCTTCTCTGCATTCTCTTCTGCCTTTCATTCCATCTCTTTTTTCTTCGTCACTTTCTCCTCTGCTCCCCTTCTCCTCGACTCCCCCACCAATCCTATCTTATCGATAATGAAACAACGTATAGGATGTCTGAATAGATGACTTCACAGACTTTCCTTCATTTGTCTTTAGTCGGGCTTTGCATTAATAACACGAGTTCTGTGACTGGCGATAACACAACGGCGGCGAATAGATGTGTAAATCAAAGTCAAACGCGAAGTCTACGCGCTGAGTAATGCGGTCGAGCCGAAGGGCCGCGGAGGAATACACGGAACTCGGAATTGTTCTGATCAGATCCATTTGATCACAAATTATTCACAAGATGCTAATTACATGCATACGCGTTGAAAAGAACGCATCTGATACGCCAGAGTATTTTTTTTTACCAGATTCGATTTTGCGTCCACTTTGCAGCACCCACCAACGACGAAATGGAACAGTCCTTGGAGACTTGACAGCGTTGTTGGACGCCGGACGGTTGGAAGTCATGGGGGTTAATGAATGGCCTCTTAGTGAAGTTAACGAGTGCGTAAGGAACGTGGCAATTAATCGTGAAAGGAATGCGACATTAATTTTAGCTGATGAAGAAGCTGGTATAGAAATTTGCTGAATGGTCGAGAGTCGATTTCCATCCGGTTTTGATCGGTGTTAAGTGGAGGTTCGAATCCGGTACAAAATTAATTTGCTTCTGTACTGTGTGCCTAGCTGTCCTGTATAGCATAATATATTTGTGAGGGAGCGTCACAAAATGAGGCTTATAGGGTGGGGAAAAAATGAGATTTTGATCCATCCTGATAGTATACATCATGCTTGTTAAAACGAGCCATCATCTAATAAAATTGGCCATCATTTGACAGAGTTATGACTGTTTGTAGGTTCAATATCAAGTTGCGTACATTTTGAGATAATCGCAGCCAAAGATTTTAGTCTGACTGGATTAAAGTTATCGCTTATAACTATCAACCCATCACCTGTACGCCTATAATAATTCATTTGCATAATATTTATGTACCCTTATTAGGAAACTAGAAAGGCCAAGCTTTCAGAATGTATCATTTTCAATAGGGGTGTCAAGGTGATAACCAACCTTAAAATAATGTCGAAAACTGGCTAGCATGTAAACTTTTCATGTTAAATTTGCTGGAACGAATTCAGATCAAAATTAAATAATATTATTTGCAGTTGGAAATTACTTACAAAATTCAGAAAATATGAAGATAAAATACTGTACAAAGCGAAAATGCCAAAAAGTGAAAATTGACCAGGTGACCCCCTTTGAGACAAAATCGACTATATCTCAGATTTGTATGCTTTCGACATAAGCCTCATTTCGTAAAACTCGCTCACATTTTGTAGTCTATCTCGTCTCGAGTGATTCAACAGAGTTCTGAAATTCCTCGATTCCTTCATTGTACCAGTTAGCTGCACCTCTTTAGTCGTTCAGCCGCGGTGACACAAAATAAAGTATACACCGTATTGATTGTACCCCCCCCCCCCCCCCCCCCCCCCCCCATGAAGAGAAGTTGAAAAAGCCACTTCTGCGTTAACCTATTTTTTCAAATTAACTTCCTTCTGCGTTATTTTGAACAATATTATACTAACAGGTATATTGGCATAGATAATTTTGTCTGCATCCGTTTTAGGGCACTTAGAACATTTTAGAACACTTAGGAACACTTAGAGTCACTAAATAAATTCGAATCACCTTGCTCAGAGCATTGCATTGGACACATAATCATTTTAATCATTTGAATGGAATGGATATACATATACATGTATTATCATATTCTTGGTCCACTTCTCTAAATATTTGAAAAAATTTAGCTTGATATGTCATCAGGTATTAGAGACATATGCAAAACAATTTGGCTTACTTTTTATATATAATATATATTATATATATGTATATATGTATGTATATATATTTATATATATATTATATATAATATGTTATCCGGTAAACATCGGTTTCTCCTCGTATCGATCATGTGTGTTTGTCGGAAGCAAGGGCGTGGTCTAAAACCACTTTGATGTCGCCGCTAATTTTACGGCATGAAGGAATTCAAATGACATAGCGCACCTATGTATGCATGGGGGAGGTTTAGGTGGCACATTGGATAGCATGGAGATCATAGGACTCGAGTTCGATTCCAGACATCCTGCAATATATGTCGCCAGTAATATTGCAGCTTACAAGCACGTCCACACCACGGGACTCGATCTCGGTATCTCTTGCTCTCCATGCCAGCGTGTTTATCCAATGCGCTACTGGACTCACCATTATGATTATGATTATGATGACGACAACAATGATGATGCCAATGATGATGACGACGACGACGAAGATGATGATGATGACGATGGTGCTGATGCTGTTGATGCTGGTACTGCTGATGCTGCTGATGATGATGATGATGATGAAGATGGTGCTGCTGCTGATGATGATGGCAAATAACGAAGAAGATGATTGCATGTACAGAGAAGAAAGAAAACAGCAAAATACTCTGTTGACGGTGTTACATTACAACCTGCATCGCAGATTATCTGCTGTACCGAAAAGACGTCGAATAATAATTAGATGATATTCGCATGGGATGTCCAGCTATTCCGAATCTGATAGACATGAAATTGGCCTTTAAATTGATCACCAGTACAACTGTGAGAGGGAGTGTATTGGATCGGCAGATGAATCTATCTGCATCATCTATCATCTATCTATCTATATATCATCTATCTATCAATGCATTTGAATAAGATATATACGATGATCTGTGATAGCCTCCGTTGCGCACGTTGCCCTGTATGTAAGCACGTGTATGTACATGTAGGCTACATCGACAATTCTACATGTACATGTAGGCATACACTCGTTTATTTCCAAAACGCTGTTGGTGCTTATTGACACAGTTGACAGTAAGTCTACATACATGTACATGTAGTTACTGTAGTACTTATGATCGAGTTTGTTAGTACATGCCTTAGATTAACATTCTTATGATAAAGTTCATAGTCTATGATATTGAGGCGTATGAAATAATTGTGAGCCATAATTTTGCCAAAACTCATTGAAATTTTGTAATTTCTTAATTGTAATTGTAATTGAACATTTCAATGGATCTCGCTGCAGTGAGCAGGCAGAATATTACGGATGACGTGAAGTGTGCGAGTGTGTATGTATATTTGTTTGTAGGCCTATGTATGTTTTTATGTGTGTATGTATGTATGTATGTATGTATGTATGTATGTATGTATGTATGTATGTATGTATGTATGTATGTATGTATGTATGTATGTATGTATGTATGTATGTATGTATGTATGTGTGATTTGTGTATGAATGTATATTATACTAAATATTATTATGCAGACATTTTCATGTATACGAATACATGTATACGAATGTGTGTATATATATTTGTATGTGTATGTGCGCTGCATTGTATGCTTGCATCTAAAGAACATAGATATACTTAATTGCATGCATATACAGCCAATTAATGCTTCGCTCGTCTCATTGTGCATTTATCTCACTAAAAGTCCTCGTGTCTTTGTTTGTGTGTGTCTCTCTATCAGTGTTTCTCCGTGTTTGTCCTATTCTGTTCGCCTCTGTCTGTGTGCATCCGTGTGTTTGTCTCTGTGTGTCCGTCTGTGTCTCGCTGTTGTCTACGTGCGTTGATCAGCGAGTCATAAAACCGAATTTAAGGAGTGGCATTCCATTTGCAGCTGCAACGAACGCGGAGAAAGACAGAGACAGAACGAGACATAGAGAGACACAGAGAGACATAGAGAGACATAGAGAGAGCGAGACAAGGAGTGACAGAGAGAGCGAGAGACGAACTCGTGTGGGTGTTCTGAATAGTAATGTCTGATAGCAGACTACAAGCACCGTTAAGACCATAAGTCTATGGACAATGTTGGACATAATACATACGTATACATGCATACATACATGCATACGTACATACGTACATGCGTACATACGTACATACGTACCTACGTACATACATACGTACATTACATACGTTATCTTCCATCAGTTTCCTGACGATGAGGCCCTTACGAAGTTTCTCAACAGTGTAATACACACATATATTTATACAAACATACATACATACATACCTGTCATACATACATACGTACGTACATTGATATAAATAATGATAGGCTACTACTCTATTGTATAACGCTATTCTGCTATGTACTTTACCCCTGTGTTCTAGCTTTCTGTTCAGCAAAGAAGCTCTTTCAAAATTATTCAGGTCACTATAATTTTATATATATACAGGGTGGGCCATCAAAAAGTAACCGTGGGATATTTATATACATATACATGTATTAAGTATGTAAGTATGTGATAATCATCTTAAAGGAAACCTCAAAGTCCACTGCCCCCACCCCCGTATGCTCTCACTCCTAACCTGCAGCCTCTTTCACATGCAAGTCCATCGTCAGAACACGTAACCGAGTTTAACGGACTCGTCGCCACTTCCGGTCATTTTTACGGTCGAATGAGGTCACGTGGGATCGTGGCTGATAATTACCGGTGAAGGTTTGACGATGTGGTCGACACTAGATGGCGCTAGATGATCTCGTATTCTGGTGGTCACCGACTATCTGTTTCGACTCACAGAAACAGTCTCCTCTGAATGATGTAAAATTTTCTCTCGGAACAATGATTTCTGCGTGGTATAACAGTTAATAATATGGACGATTGCATGGACGTTGTTGTTAAATAATTAATTTAGCAAGGGAGGTGGAGAAGGAGGAGGAGGAGAAGGAGGTGGAGGAGGAGAAGAAGGTGGAGGAGGAGGAGGAGGAGAAGGAGAAAGAAGAGGAGAATCAGAAAGGAGAAGGTGGAGAAGGAGGAGGAGGATGGAAAGAGGTGCAAGAGAAAGAAGGATAAAATAAATAATGCAACGTAATTATCCGTTATCAAATTGGAGGAAGAAGAAAAATGCCAGAAAATAACGAGATGGACAATTACTAGAAGAGGCATTAGAAGAAGCGAAAGGGTTTGTCCCATATGACCCACAATGCCTTGGGGTCATCTGCCCAAATTACCCATAATGCATTGCAGGCGTCTAATGAACATTCCTGTGGCGTTACCTTGAACCTAATAGCGCGCTTCTTAATGGTTCTTGTCTTGACAAGACTCGGTGGGATGGTGCATGGGTTAGTGGCACCGAATACTTATCGTTGCACGTGGGTAAAGAAGGAATGGAGAGAAGGAGGGTGATTTGGAGGGAAAGGCAAGGCGTTCTGTCCATCCATCCGATTGGGAAATCGGCTGAGCGCTGAGTCTAAGCATGCGTCCGGAGATATATGTCCTGGGACTAGGTTCTGCGGCGGACGTGTCCATTTTTAACGCGGTCAATGCATCAGACGGCGAACCACGGGCGCGCAGGGAGACGAAAGACGAATGTGCGTGTGTCGGTGAGCGAGTGAGTGCGCACATCGATGGGACTGGTGTTATTTGATCTGGGAGCGCCAAACGCTGGCAGCGAAAGAACAAGTTGCACCGGGTGGGGTACCATTCGGTCGCATTACTTTATTACGGATTCGACATCGTTTGCTATCTACCGACCTTTTAGGTTGGATGTAGCCACCGTGTAAATAGCTATGGATACATTGACTGATGCGTGATTTCTATGACACGTGTCATGTGCATTGGCTGTGATACTATCATGTTTTGCAGCCATCCTTTTCTCCGCTTACTAATCATTCTCTTCCGACACAGAATCCGTCTTATCAGCTCCACTTCCTGCAGCTCTTTCCCGCTCTCTGATAGCATGGAAAACGACCTTCCAACAACATCCACAGGACAACAAGGTCCATAATTATGGCATTTCAGAGGATCGCCTGACACGTACGACAAACGCTCGTGGTTTAACTGGACCACACGATTAGCTTTAAGAAGCATTTTAGACGTTTCACGTTGTCATGATGATGATGATCATAGTTGTAAGAAACGATGGAAACGGAATAAAAAACGGAAAAAACGTCGTTTTATTCGAAAAAATAAAAACGAAAAAAACGACAAAAAAACGGAAACGGAAAATAATGTCACTTTTTACATCTTAAACTGCATTTTAGACATATCTCAGTAACTACTGAGATATGTCTAGTACCTTGTTCATAAGTGCTGTAATATGCCGAGCAAATTTCTGTTGTCATAGACCCTGGTCAAATCGGATCCATCCATCGCAACATGCATATAATTAAACTCAGCGCTATTTTGAATCATCATCTCTCCAAATCTCTAGTCTCATGCATACGTGAAAAAGTCTCTAGACACTCAGGACGATGGCTTATAATGCCTAATGTCATGCACATGTTCAATTTAAACACCTCTAAATCGCTTCTATATCAAGCTATATATAGGAATTCATCATCATGATAATAATCCTGAAGAACGTTTTAGGTTACTGTCCCCTCTCAGTACCAATAAATAAGGGTTGCAGATGGTCCAAAAAACTCCAGCTACTCTCCGCCCCGAGGAGATTTGAACCCTAAACATCTCGGTCGACAGTCTCGCACGCAAACCAATTGACCATCGCACTAAACCGTCAGAGACGTCCCATCAAAACCCAGTTACATAAACCGGAAGTTGGTCGATGTCGGGTGAAGAGGTCAAAGGGTCACGGTCCTTATAATGTTAGATTTGAAGGATATCAAAGATGACAGAACTGATCGGCAAACTAGAAATCTCGTTACACGCACAAAAAACATATCGAATAATAAAATCTGGATAATCGGATAATCCGTCAAATTCCTTCTCCTGTTCCTATTGAACTTAATACACGTGATCCTCAAGCGCAACATCTGCCTCATCCTCATCCTCATCCTCATCCTCATCCTCGCGCTAATCCTCTCTTCTTCGTTCTCCTTCTTCTGCAATTCCTGCTTAGAACCCCCTTCTTCTTCTTCATCATCCTCTTCAAACGCGTCTCTTGTCTCCTCCTCCTGCTCCTGCTCCTTCTGCTCCTGCTCAACCTCCTCCTCCTCTTCCTCCGCCTCCTCCTCTTCCTCCTACATATTCTCATGCAGACCCTCTTAGTTTTATCTTAAAACAACACATGACATTCTATTCTCAGCTCTTTTTTCATCTCCTCCCGCTCTCATTTCCTCTTCCTCGTCGTTCTCCTCCGCTTCCTTCTCCTACACATCGTCTTCCTTTACTAGTCTTCTTCCTTCTCCACCTTTTCTCTCCAACCCATCCATACACATCCTTCTCTCTCTTCTCCTCTTCTTCCTCATCTACATCTTTCTTCTTCCACTGGCTGTGGAGTCCGAGTCCAGAGTCGTGATTCATTCCTCCCTCCTTCCTTCCCTGCCTCCCTCTCCCTCCTTCCTTCCCTCCTCCCTCCGTCTCTGCCCATATGGTGCTCTAAATAATGCGCCTCTTGCCCCGTTGCGTCGTTAACTTACGCCCGTTCGCACAAAGGGTTAGGACCACAACCCTCCTCCTTCTCCATGCACCTTTAATCCTATCTTTGATGCTTAATTCATCATGACTTCTATAGCGCATTTCTCTTCGCTTAGCCATCCGTCTTGCAAACACGAGGGACACTTGATTCGCTACTGCATTCTTTCTTTGAAAGGCGCTATATAAATTGTATATTTGCGTCGCATAAAATGTCCAATTATAAGCGATGTTCAAAGAATGTGACGTTAAGACTCATAGTATTATAATTTATATACGCAATTGTAGAAAGGGAAAGGCAATGCATGGATGGATGGATGGATGGATGGATGGATGGATGGATAGATGGATGGATGGATGGATGGATGGAAGGGTGGATGCATGGATGAGTGGATGGATTAATGGATGGATGGATGGATGGTTGGATGTATGGATGGATGGATAAATGGATGAATGGATGAATGGATGGATGGATGAATGGATGAGTGGATGGATTAATGGATGGATGGATTAATAGATGGATGGATGGATTAATAGATGGATGGATGGATTAATAGATTAATGGATTGATGAATTAATAGATGAATGGATGGATTAATAGATTAATGGATGGATGGATTGATGGATGGAATAATGGATTAATGGATGGATGGATGTATGGATGGATGAAATAATGGATGAGTGGATGGATGAATGGATGGATGGATGGATGGATGGATGGATGGATGGAGCGATTAATGGATGGATGTATGGAAGGATGGATGGATAGACGGATGGATGAAAGAATGGATGGATGGATGAATGGAAGGAAGGATGAATGTATGTATGTATGAATAGATAGATGGATGAATGAATGGATGAATGGTTGGGTGGACGAATGGACTGGCGGGTGTCTGTGCGTGTTGTTGGGGGAGCATGGGGCAGAGTGCACTGTGACTGGATAGCGATCAGTTCTCGATGGTTCTGTGGTCGTGAGTGCAGCTGTAGGGAGTTATAGATTAGCGATCGGACTTTGAAGAGAACTCGAACAGGGATGTTCTTCCATTGGGTGGAGTGATTTAAGGACTGGTGTGATTTTGGTGACGCTCTGGTGTCCTGTGGCAGCTCAGGAGAGTGGTGGACGACATTCAGTGAGTCGTATGGTCATTTAACTTTGTTGCATTTGGCATCGCACACGCACGCACACACACACGCACACACACACACACACACACAAACACACGCACACACTCATTCTCGCGTACACACACACACACACGCACATAACTCCCACACACACATACGCACGCGCCCACTCGCACATATACACTAGCGCACGCGCGCACACATACAGTGTATTGGAGAGACAGACAAACAGATAGACATACATGCAGACAGACAAACACAGAGACACATAGATACACAGAAAGACACACAGACACACACACACACATTCTCGCGTACACATGTGCACACACGCACATAACTCCCACACACACATACGCACGCGCCCACTCGTACATATACACTAGCGCACGCGCGCACACATACAGTGTATTGGAGAGACAGACAAACAGATAGACATACATACAGACAGACAAACACAGAGACACATAGATACACAGAAAGACACACAGACACACACAGACACACACACACACACATTCTCGCGTACACACACACACACACACGCACATAACTCCCACACACACATACGCACGCGCCCACTCGCACATATACACTATCGCACGCGCGCACACATACAGTGTATTGGAGAGACAGACAAACAGATAGACATACATGCAGACAGACAAACACAGAGACACATAGATACACAGAAAGACACACAGACACACACAGACACACACAGACACACACACAGACACACACACAGACACACACTGACATAGACACAAAGACATAGACACAAGCACCCACACGGACACGGAGACAGACGGAGCCAGTGACATTGACAGAGAGATTGCTGCTAATTAGCCTATTATAGCCGATTACATTCTTAATTTGATCACTCACTTACAATGCAAGGCTAGGCCCTATGCTATGCCAAACGAACAGTGAAAGCTGTCGACATAATTCCAGTTGACGTTGTTGTTATTATTATTATTCCACAGTTTAACGTCATCCTATGGCAGCAAAGGCCGTTGACGACAATACAATATAAGTGTACAGAGCAGTAAACAAAAACTTATGTAGCCTCCAAACTACACCAAAGAGGTGCACGGAGCTGTACAATCTCAATTACATTCAATTTGTAGACAACATAAAGTAGTTCATCGGACACTCGTTCAGGTTTACACATTATGAAAAAAGATCTTAAATCCATACATTAGATATTAAAATTGTACATTGATTGTCTCATATAACTAATTACGTTAGTGACTCCAGTAAACAGTTCCTGTTACAAAAGTTCAATATGTAAGTGCATCAATAATCATAATAATAATGTAATGTTTCTTGTACAAAAGAAACATGCACCATTAAATTTTAAAACATCAATCAAATATTATAAATCTGATCAAGATACAAATGCCATCTATAACAAGGATGCAAACGATTTATTCACAAAATCCGACCTTTAGTTATAAGTTTAATCAACCGATACACTTGATTTTGATATAAATTGACAGTCAATAAAGTTTTAACAGAAATTTCATCTTTATATATTTGACATGTATTTCTTAATGAATTCGAAATATTTTCTTTTTTACATTCAATTAAAATGTGATGAATTGTTTCTTTGACGTGACAAGTATCACACAAACCGCTGGAATGTCTTTTTATAATGAATAATCTTTGATTTGTGTTTGCCGTTCCTAGACGCAATCTAGAAATCTGGACTTCCTTATGCCTATAAGGTTCGAAATATTTTATATCAGTACTAACAGTTGGACAGATAGATTTATAAAAATGACCTTTCTTATCACTATCATATTCTGACTGCCATCTGTCTAATATGTATCGTTTAATTAAACTAAAAACTTCTTCAAATTCAAGAACATTAGTAGAATTAATGTCAATACTTAGGGCTTCTTTAGCCAATGAATCTGCTCTGTCATTACCGCTCAAGTCAACGTGACTTGGTATCCAAATAAATCTTATTTGATCAGAATTTAGTTTGTTAATGCGAAATAGTAAATCATTTAACAAAGTGGGTCGAGATTCACTATAACACTTCTTAATTGATGTAAGAACACTCAATGAATCAGAAAATATTGCAAACTTGGAATTAGAAAAACATTCACTATTCGACATCCATTCAATAGCCTCAATTATGGCCGTCAACTCGGCTGCATATACACTTGAATCATTACACAATCTAAATTTCTTATCCACATTTAAACTTGGCACTGTGAATGCAGCAGCAACTATGTCATCAGCTTTAGACCCATCAGTAAAAACATGTATACAATCATCATATATAGAGATTAATTTAAGAGCAGCCTGCCTTAAAAATTCCGGGTGATCGGTTCTCTTATTAACCAATTTTTTCAAGGATAAGTCAACTTCAAGTTGCTTATTGCACCACGGAGGGGCAGAAGGGAATGAAGGACCAATAAATGATGCAGGAAGTAAACTAAAGAATTCAGAGGTGCGAGTATAGATAGAATGTTCTTTATTATCAGATGTTCTATAAACATTTGTCCAGTGATTTTCCATGATCGTTTTAGTAGGGTGACATTTATTTCCCAAAATCTTAGTCCCAAATTTCAATGAATTTTGGAGTCTTCTTAAATGAAGAGGCAATTCTCCACACTCATTCTGGAGTGCTGATGCGGCAGTTCCTTTTGGAACACCACAACAGAGTCTTAGTGCCTCAGTTTGAATAGTTGTAAGTTTATCTAGGTATGACTTGCATGCCGAAGAGTAAGCAACGTCACCATAATCTAAAATAGACCTTATTAAAGCTCTATAAATAGTCAAAAGAGTTTTTTTGCAAGCTCCCCAACTATAACCACTTATAGCTCTTATTAAGTTTAACCTCTTTTTACATTTCTCAATAATGTAATCAATGTGGGGTTTCCAACTCAATTTATTATCAAAAATTACCCCCAAGAATTTGACTTTATCCTCAATCTTAATTTGTTTCCGGTCAATCGTTATATTAATCTTTGATGTATCATTTCTTTTTGAAAAAAGAACTCCAGTAGTTTTATTAATAGATATTTTAAACCCGTTTTTATTGCACCAATCTTGTATTAAAGTGACTGATAGTTGAATTTTATTTTCTAAAATTTTTATATTTCTATTACCTATATAAATTGCGCTATCGTCAGCAAAAAGTGACATATTAACACCATCCACCCCCGTGGGAATATCATTAATCATTATCAGGAATAAAAGTGGAGATATTATAGATCCCTGCGGAGTACCATTCTGTTGTTTGAATTTATCAGAAAGTTCTGCTCCAACTTTAACCTGGAAAGTTCTATCAGAGAGAAAGTTTTGAACCCAATTATATATATTGCCCGCTATTCCCAATTTCTGAAATTTCCTTAAAAGAGTGGGTACATGAAGCATGTCATATGCCCTTTCAAAATCAATAAAAATGGCTAAAACATGTTCTTTATTTTTCATTTTTTTTAGAATAAAATCCTGCAGTTTAAGAATTTGATCAATTGTACTTTTATGTTTTCTGAAACCAGACTGATTTGTGGAAATAAGATTATTTTTTTCCATAAACCACTGTAGACGTTTATTTACCATTGCTTCCATTACTTTGCAAAGAGTAGAAGTCAAAGATATGGGTCGATAAGATTCAGGATTTGAAGCTTGTTTGTTAGGTTTCAATAGGGGTATAATAATGGCGTGTTGCCAGTCAACAGGAAAGTTTCCTTCTTTCCATATTTCATTATAAAACATTAACAGAACCTTCAGAGCATTCTTATGGAGGTGTTTTAGTAATTCGTAAGGTATCTTGTCCTCACCCGGAGACTTATTAATTTTTGCTGATTTAATAGCTTGTTTTAATTCATTGATATTAAATCTTTCGTTTAAAAATTCCAATTCTTAAACAATGTGTCTTTAAAAAAAATTCCAATTCTTAAACAATGTGTCTTTAAATTGTCTTTAAATTGTCTATCCATCCATCCATCCATCCATCCATCCATCCATCCATCCATCCATCCATCCATCATCTATTGAGTCTTAGGACTGATTGTAATGTATACAGAGTAGTAAGAATGATGATTAATTTTGTAGGCTAGTTCAGCGATGCCATAGTAAGTTGTAAACTGTGAGAACTGTTGCAAATGATTCAACACCTCTTTTAAGTAAGTCATGACGACTTATAAGATTATGACTGGACTGGTCGGCATTGCACCTATCGCGCGTGTCGTACAAGATGATATTGAACACACCGTTTGTTTTGAAGGAATGAGAAATGTGTAGAACAATAATAATTATTATTATGCTGCTTTGACGGTCGTCTCTGTCTGAAGCTGCTCTGGCACAATATTATTTGCTTTGTCTATATACAATGCATTTATATTAATTACTGTCTGTTTCTCGTCAAAAGCCGTTGTCCCTCCATTGATGTCAAACATTTACGACAAAAGTCTACTCTGTAATATAAACAAAAACAAATGCAACAAATATGATTTCTTTCCTGCGATCTGCATGCCATAGTAACCGTTCAGCATCATTTATGTTGCCATAGTAACCGTTCAGCATCATTTATGTTGCCATAGTAACCATTCAGCATCATTTATGTTGCCATAGTAACCGTTCAGCATCATTTATGTTGCCATAGTAACCATTCAGCATCATTTATGTTGCCATAGTAACCGTTCAGCATCATTTATGTTGCCATAGTAACCGTTCAGCATCATTTATGTTGCCATAGTAACCGTTCAGCATCATTTATGTTGCCATAGTAACCGTTTGTGCGCTCATCTGTTTAAACATCCATTTATCAGTTCATTCCTCAATTTATTCATCCATCCATCCATCCATCCATCCACCTAACCATCCAAGCATTCAACCATACACCCATTTGTCTATCCGTCTATCCGTTCGTCCTCTCAATTGCACAGTACCTATCCATCCATCATTCCATCCATCTATCCATCATTCCATCCATTCATCTATTCATCGACCAATCCATCCATCCATCAATCAATCAATCCATCCATCCATCCATCTATCCATTCATCTATCCATTCATCTATCCATCCATCATTCCATCCATCTATCCATCATTCCATCCATTCATCTATCCATCGACCAATCCATCCATCAATCAATCAATCCATCCATCCATCCACCCATCCATCTATCCATTCATCTATCCATCCATCAATCCATCCACCCATCTAGCCATCCAATCATCATGAAAGATCGTTGCAATTTGTATTACATAAAACTCAATCTTCTCTTTCCGCATCTGACACAGTTCACTCGTCTGATTTCTCCGACCGACCAACCGACCACTCATCCCTCAGGCAAGTCCCAAGACAAAAGAACAGCATCTATAGAGAACATAAATTAGTACAGACTTCATTTTCGCACTCGTTCATACGCCTGCCCTTTGCAAGTCCTACCCATCCACCTCCATATAGTCTGCTCTCTCATCGTCCCTTCCCCTTCCCCATCACTCCCTCCCACCCCATATATTTATACCCCCGATCTGCTCGGTTCACCGCCGATTTCGCAAAAAGCAAAAAAGCGATCGGCGCCGGGAACAAGAAATAATCCCTCCACATAATTTATTCGCATGCAATTACCATTATATAATAACTGACTGCAACTCTTCTCCTCCGTGCGTTTCATCATTACATCCAGCCGAAGAATTCCAAATTATTCCAACGGCGAACGGCGGCCTTAGCAGTCGCCATAGCAACGCTGAAATATGGCGCGCCGGGTTTGATTGCTGCGAATAATGATGGATTTATTCCGACGACGACGACAACTCTCTATTTTATATGAGTCTCGGCTTCTTGACATGACCACCAGGAGGCGGGGTGTGTTGTGCTACTGCAGACTGCTGTAGACGACAGTCAATTATTAAACTAAAATCGACTCGTATGATTGTTTATGCAGGACGCAGTAAGGGGCACTTGTCGGCTGAGAGGCGCATTCGGAAGGACGGACGCATAGAGGGAGAAGGATTGATAGAGGGGCTGAGAGAGGGACAGAACGACGATGTTGCGTGGTTTGTTGATGTTGTTATTGTGTCCATCCATCAATCAATCTGCGCACGTATAGATTTAGTCTGATATCCGTTCGTATTTATAGCAGTCATTCGTTCGTCAAGTCAATTGTCCATCCATCCGTCCATCCATCCATCCATCTCTAAATGTCTATCTATCCATCTATTCATCCATCAATCCATCCATCTCTAAATATCTATCTATCCATCTATCCATCTATTCATCCATCAATCCAAACATCCATCCACCCATCCATCCATCCAACTTAAAATCTCTATCTAACCCTCTGCCAGTTCATTCGTCCGTCCGTCCATCCATCCATCCGCCCGTCCGTCCGTCTGTTCGGGTCATTATATAGGCCTATCAGCAAACAAAAGTTATTTACGCTCTATAATATCTGTAGCATAACTATAACTATAATAAATACAATAACTATTGCTCCTTAACTTAATATTCATGCGCTGCAGTCATCAATCCCTTTCTGGAAACAATAAAGGGATTGATTGATTGATTGATTGATGTCCATTTCTGCATACATATTATGAATGCAAAGTTGTTGTGACATATTCAATTATTCATACTTTAATGTGGCCATACAAAATTATATGATGCTTAAATCTAAGTTGCAAGCATATACGTTTATTATTTAGGCGATGATTAATTATTTTATTGATTCATTGTCGTCTGTGTCGTTATTGCAGTTTAATCGGTTTTTGCGGGAATAACTTATGGCCTCAATTATCATCACTTTTCCCTTTTTCTCTTCTGCCTCTTATTCAATTTCTAAATCAAGCTCTGTCGCCTCGCTTGACCTTCAGATGACCTTTCCATAACAGTTCCATTTATCATCTCTTCATTTCTACTCTATCCTCCATGCATCACCATTGAACGAAATGAAGCTATAGAGTCTATTCTTTGCCAGTCCCCACTCTGTCTGTGGGATGTTGGTGGGTGGGTGGATGGGTTGGGGTGAAAGAGCATGGCGCATGCGCAGAATGTGACTGACCGAGTTATTGGATGCATTGTTTAGGTCTACATAATATTATAGTCAGCAGTGATTTTTTTCTCTTCTATTTAGTCGAAATTATTATTATTATGGGTTAACGTGCACGTGGTCAGGTATTGCAACTCCGCAACTGCTCGTGTTCTGGCAGAGCCAGTCCTATGCCTTGATAAATCAATCGCTATTTATTGTAAAGGTTTAAATAAATGACATCCTATGGTTTTGATGACCGTTGACGTTTTTTATACATTAGTGTACTGGTAGGACCACATCAGTTAATTTGACTGATTACAGATAATGCATTCCCAATTTCAATGCGCTAGATTATTTTAGAAGTATAATGGTATAATAATACATTGATGTCCATTATTTGACCGTTTGCAGTCCTTATCAAGACTCTTTTGCAGTCATTGAGACTCTTTTGTGGTCATCAAGATCCTTTTAGTTATCATTAAGACTCTGCCATTGTCCAAAAGGGTTCTTCTTGGGTAGGTTTATATAAATAGAAGTTTATATAATAATTTGAAGAATCATGGAAATCAAGAACATTTGAAAAGACAAGATTATATTCATGTATCTATAGTATAAAGTTG
>OX243819.1:38167163-38232163 GCA_945859605.1 Lumbricus rubellus
CGTACAGATTGCAGCGTCCGGCTGATTTATTAAGCGCCACTGTCAACTTGTGTCAAGGCCACGCCTTTGTTCTCGAAGCCAGGGATCCTCGGTTGTTCGACTGAGACAGCAGCGCCGACTTACTCACTCACTCACTATCTTCTGGTGGCGGTGTAAATTTACCGGGGAAATGTATTTTTTGCGGTAGAAAAGGCCGTACTTTAACCTGTCAGAATGGTACAACATTAACCGTCAAAAGACTTTTAATTGATGTTTCATATTTATATATTTTACATTATATTTCTTAATAAACTTTTAATTATGTATATATATATATATATATGTTACATTAAATATTTCTTTAAAACTCTGAATTATGTTCTTTCTTACAGAAGGGATGAATAATACTTATTGTCACCATCACGATACAAGCATCACATAGGCCGATTAGGCCTACTACACTACATATTGCACTATTGCAGCTCATTTGGCAAATAAAATATAGCGTGTGAAAATCGCTATTGAAAGGTGTTTAAGCGGAACATGATCAAATTTGATATGTTTAACGAAATTGACGCCAATCTCACCGACACAGAACAATAATTATTGGAGATCATTTGGCATATATAATATAGCGTGTGCAAATCACTATTGAAAGGTGTTTAAACCGAACATGATCAAATTTGATATGTTTAACGAATTTGACGTTAATCTAACCGACCAATTATATGAAAGGTGATTGCCTTTCCCTCGTTGCAAAAAATTTATACTTTTTCTTACAAATGATTTTATTCATCCATCGACCAGGTTGGTGTTATCAGCAAAACTAAGGCGAATATATTAGTCGCATTGTCATGCACCACAGTTTCTCTGTTCCATTGCCTTATAGCTTTTGTCTGGCATTCTCTCTTTCCAGATCTTTTATGCATTTTTGTTTGTTTGTATGTGCACTTGTTATAGCGCCCCTTCAAGCTCACTACTCAGAGGCGCTCCAGAATGCAGAGCGGACACTGCATCGGAGTTTCACGCTGAAGCGCTGAGCAATTGTGAGTGAAAGACTTTCCCAAGGTCCTTACGCTGCGGGGTGGATTCGAACCTCGAACTTTCCGGCTCCAAGACAACGACGCCACCACTACACCACATGTTGCTGGCAAGGTATAATAATTATTATGGTCTCTTTGCCTTGCACCTATTGATGGCTGGATGAGCTCTTTGCATTGTCGGTTCGCTTTGCCTTTGTCATCAACCGCCATTAGACTCTGGTCACACCCATCCCCCACCCGCTCATTGAGAACTCCATCACTGCTCGTGTATACATCCGCAGTGCCAGTCCTAAGCTTGGATGAAGGAGGAGGGCGACGCTAATGATTCTCGTGTGTTATCGCTCGGTGTCCTTAAACAGCAACCACTACTTACCAATCAATCTTTTAATCAGATAATTCAACAGCGTGCTATTAAGCCAAATGGAATTAATGTGGAAAACAGTTGAGAAATACTTTTCTGTTAGCGTGTACGGCCTTTGCAGCCATACGATGATACACAGTTACACACGCACGCATACATGCACTCATCCATCATCAGCTATAGTTTAAAGTTTTATCTACAAGCAAACTGAACTTGCCTCCCCCTTTCTACCTGCATAGGCCGCCGCGCACTACACTCTGCTGTCAATGGTGGCTTATTAATGGTTCCTTTCACTCGCTCTGCAACAATAGTAGTATATTCTTTTTGTTAAGAAAAACAATCTGACAATAACGCAGAAATGTTAACAAGAGTGATAATGAATAATTAAATTTCAGTTCGATAGTCTTAGAATAATCTAGTAAATATGCAGAGGTGTACGTTTCGTTCTCCGTGGTTGATCCAACAACCTGGAATGGACTTCCCTTGACTATGCGACACCTCCCAAGCTGTTCTCAATGTCATAAACTGTTGAAGACTGTTTTCTCTTGGTCTCGGCCGGGAGCGCCTCTGAGTAGGTATCTTGAAGGGGCGCCATATAGATTTTGATTGACTGATTGATTGAAATACACAATGTAGATCGTTAACTCATTGAACACCTGCATAAAGCAAGCAATTGTGAAATTAAGTAAGCAGCCCATTGGTCGACCAGAGCATATACGACCACTGTCTTCCTCTCCTAACAAATTTGGTATCAACTGTCAATGTATACTGTATAATAATAATAATAGCTTGTGGTAAACGTCTCTGTATAATAATTTCATTAATCCGGGAAGAGCCATAATTATAATTTATGGTCACAAATAGATCTAGCCTTAATGAAAATGAAAGTTAGTGCATGTGAATAACAAACGATGGCTTTAGCTGCGTTGGTTGAACAAGCTTAGATCAAGTAGGATGTATTCATGAATGCTGCGCTATTATGTAGTGGTAGTCATAACGTTCTATAAATATTTGGCTAGACTACATGTACGTGCATATGACACGTGGCACATTGTGTAACATGCAATTTTATATATACGTTGTTTTTCGTTATAATATTACGTTTATAATATTTTTAATATCATTCGCATATAATGCTGCATAATTTATACATTTGCAAACAACTGAAGACTGTTTGTCCAACCACGGATTTATCGCGACAGGTAGAGGCGCCTCTGAGCATAATAGTGTCCTTCTGAAGTGGCGCTATATAAATTTGCCACTGGTATTACCATTAATCAATATAATAACATTGTCAAAACTCTTCAAGCTTGCCGGAGCAAATGCGTATAGCTTCAGTTGTTGCAGCTGACATACTCTCGCTGTTTTAGCATAATTTATGGTTAAGCTGAAGTCCGATTTTCTCATGTACGAACAATTATTGTAGCCTACATTGTATTAGAAACCTTCAGCTTCTTCTCAACTGAGTTCACACAACGTTATTTTTGAGATATAATATTATTACAACTTGTCATTTCAAAGCGATCACCATAACTTGACATCCACAGAGATTATGAATTTATTTTCTGAGATCACTCTGATATAAACTTACTTGCTCGTTTAAAAAGGTGTCTTCTTTTGCATTGTGAAAGATATATAATCTGCACAACCTAAAGGCCCTACTGTAACAGTGTACACAGTTATTACACACCGTAATAGCATGCATCCGCCTGCTCACTTCAGTCTAATAATTAAATTCTGCTCGGATATAAACAATAAACCACAATAGTTAACAAATTATTTTTAGCTAACAAATATGATGCTTAACTAAAATAAATAGTAGCTTACGGCAAAATAAAAATGCATGTTTTATAGATTATTGCTGATTATCTTATAAATGGAGTGAGGGGAGGAGAGGCATTTTTGTGCGTATGAATAAATTTCCACAAAAACCACGAATTTCAACGGGGATATACTGATATAGGTGGAGGTCGAAAATGCGATGCTTTGCGTTCGTAATATATGGACGCCCCTATATACAGGGTGGGCCAATAGGAATGCAACAACTTTGACGCCTTATAACTTTAACAGTTTTTATCTGACCGTCTTTTCCTATATATCCAATTGAACATAATTATCCATATTATCATTCTACAAAATATCTAAGAGATACTAATACGAATTTTTGAGATAATGCTATTAATGTTCGATGTCCCCTTTTTGCCATAAAACTGCAAGAAAAAAATCAAAAGTCTTAAACTGAATGTGTCAATGACTCAATTCTAAACAATCACTAGATCTAACAATAATTATTAATAACAATTCATATCTTGAGTGAATTTATCATCAGTCAAACAAATACTCAATATGTCCACCACGTGCTTTAATGACAGCATGGGCACGAGACGAGCACTGATCGATGACTGAGTGCTTGGGTTATTTCAGCCCAGCAGTAAACAATCAATTTTTCAAATGTTCAACGTCACGTATCGGTTCATGCTGAAGACAACCCCAGATTGAATAGTCAACCGGGTTTAAATCTGGGCTGTTCGGTGGCCAGTTCTCCGGTTCAATAAACTCTGGTACGTTAGCGTTCAGATAGGCCTAGGTAACCGTATGACGTGAACGATGCGCCGGCGGGAGAACGTTTGCGACCACAGTTGCGGCTGTTAGACGTTCCCGTGGCATCAATTTGTTTAATCAATCGATGTAGAGCATATTTATTCCATTTTCTAGAAGGGAATTCTATCAACATCTGATGTGCATTGTATTCTTTTTCTACTCTTAAGATTCTGATTAAAATCCTATCCTCTCCCGTGAGCGGCGCCATGATGTTCATTATTTACATTCAAATTGAGAGGTGTGCGCCGCACCGAAATTTTTATTTAAATGGTGCCGTATATCAGCGCAAGATTTGGCACAGTAGTAGAATGGATAATTATCTTCAATCTAGTATATTGATCACAGTGTTCGGATAAAAATTGTTTAAGTTATAAGGCGTCAAAGTTGTTGCATTCCTATTGGCCCACCCTGTATAACATTCGCAAACAATTTCCGCCGACGTCAAAGGCCTTTTATGTCATTTATATTGTATAATAATTATAGTCTATGCTGTGCAATTCTAGATCCATCTACCTGTCCAACTGTAAATTGTAATGTATAACTATTATATACGCCACTGCTCGCACTCCAAATGAGCCAGTCCAAAGCCTGGATAAAGGAGGAGGGCGACGCGAATGATTTTTTAAATTATTGTTATAGGCTTATAAACTGAAAATATTTACGACTATACTATTAGGTGTAATGTGCGCAAATAATTCTTTTTGACGGCAACGGCTTTTGTTGCTACAAGTAGGCCTATATAGTCGTGAAAAAACGGTTTCAATTCAATCAGACGAATCCTGAGAAATGTTGGAAAGTCGAAGAGAGAAAGCAGAGCGAACAATTGCATATAGAGAGGATTTAATGAGCAGAGGTTGTCCTCTAAGATCCTCCTTCCGCAATAAAAGGAAGGAGAGGAAGCGAAGAGGAATGACTCGATGCATTGCGCGCAAATAATATTATTCGCTACATACAAAAACATCTAAAAATAATTATAAGTCCTTCTTCTTCTACGTAAAGTTGCTCTTTATTAAAAGGATGCATTAATGTATAATAATAATAATAATAATAATAATATGGCTTTTCAGGTGTGCGTTCTCTGTGTGTGTGTGCTCAAACTGCCTGTCTGTATGTCTGTCTGTCTGTCTGTCTGTGTGTTCTGTGTCTTTGAATATTCAATTATCTCATTCTCTGTCTCCTTCACTGTCTCTTACTCTGTTTGTGCCTCTGCTTCGCCTGTTTTAGGTCTCATGTCTTGTCTGCCTATATGCCTGTCTGATTGCCTGCGTACCTTTTTATCTGTCTGCCTGTCTATCTGCGGAAGTGTCAGCCCACTTGTCTTTCAGCGTACCTGTCTGCTTTTCTGTCTTCCTGTCTGCCTGCGCGACTGCGTGCCTTTCAGCTTGTCTGCCTGCCTGCCTGCTTGCATGCCAGCCTGGCTGTCTGTCTGCCTGCCTACCTGCCTGCCTGCTCGCCAGTGGCGCGCGGCTTTATGTCTCGCGTGTGTACAGTGGCGCTTAGCTTCCTGTAGCGGTCGCTTGATGTCGCTTTGCTGGCCATCTGCGACTCTTACGGGCGCCGTCGACGAAATCTTGCTCCTACGTCTTTGACGACGACAAAGAAAGGAAGGAAGGAAGGACGAACGGACGGACGGACAGACGGAAGGACGGACAGACGGAAGGACGGATGGATGGATGGATGGATGGATGGACAGTCGCCCGATCTTCAGTTGCAGAGGTTGGCAGGCGATGATGCTACTGCGCATCTTGGAAGAGAACAAGGATGCCATTGATATTCGTCTTCGTTGCTGCAGCGGTTGAAACCTTCTGCAGCCTCTGTATCCAGTTCTGCGCTGATGGAAGTAAGTTGAGATGAGCATAAAATCATTGTTCACTGTTTAATCTATTGTTTAATCTATGATCATCTCTATATAGATGGAGAGCTACAAAGTAAGCTTATATATGTAATTACACTTCCGTTCGCAGTAATTCATTATAATAGTCCAACAGCAACAGAACTGAGTTGCTAAAATAGATAAATAAAGAAACCAACAATTATTTATTGTAATTACATGTTTAATTGTGTTTATTGAAATCTTAAGCCACTCTTTGTATCAGCACTGAAACAGTGGATCAATTTGTTTGGCAGCTTAAAATGCTGCCATTACAATGTGGAAAAAACATTCTGATGGGGGGGGGAGAGACGCACCCCACTCCAGAAGACCCTGACGTTGCACTGCGCTCGTCCGCGGGATGCTCGTTTGTCCGTCCCCCAACCATAATTGTTTAAAATGGTTTTTTCGTTTTCTATTTTCTTCTCCAAAAACGTGGTTTTTCCGATTTTTTTTTTCGTATCTTTTTTTAGTTTTTAAAATTCTTGTGTAACTTTATTTATTTATTTACTGTCTGTTGTTATTTTCTTAAATTTATTATTTTTTTTTATATGCTTTGCGTTTACCTCACTCTCACGGATTCAGCCAACTAAAGCCATTTTTTAAATTTTAATTGTTCAATGTCATCATTTGAGGCTTACATGTAGTAGGTCCCTACATGAAATGAAATTCATATGAGTTATTTTGAGATATTCTTTTGAGGCCTATATAAGTTACAATTTTAAGTAGGTCTACAATATAATATGATTTAGTCAGAGCACATCTATTAGGTTTTACTTCTGATCAGATTTTAGTTGCGCTCTGTCGATCAGCACAAACTTGCGCGTTTTTATGTTTACAATTTAAATTTGAAAATATTTCAATAACTTTAATTTTTCGCAATTTCCTATTAAACCAAGGTTATAAAAAAACTGTTGTAGTTATAATTTAGTTGGGTCTACCGATACAGTTGTGTTATTTTCAGATTAATATAGAATAGCACAAACATGATTTTAAAGTTTAAAATGTAGTTTGAATGGAACGAAGTCAAATTATGTCTCGTTTCCGGTTTTTTCTTCGCGTTTTATATTATTTTCGAATGAGAAAAATTTTTCCCGTTTCCATCGATTTTTACATCTCTGTCCCAACCCATAAAACTTCAGGTGGGGACTATTGTTACTGAAGGATTTAATTTTAATGTGGCCAGTCGAATAGGCATAATTATAAACTTCCAACTGATTATTGTAATTAGACATAAATAATATTTATGTCTAATTACAATAATTGCAGTTTCCCAACGAAGTGGCAATATATAGGCAATATACATGTAGGCCTATAGGCTATATTACGATCCCTACGCTTTACCGAATATGATGTTTAAGTGTTTAAAATACAGAGAAAACCAGGGAAAACTCATCATTACCACGCTCACAAACAAACACAAACCAGCACACAAACCAACACAAACAAACACACAAACCAGCACACAAACCAACACAAAACAACATGCATAAGCAGCTAAAATATATATACATAATATGTGTTTATTGTAGATACATATCGATATATAATATTTTACCGCTAGACTGCATTGCTACTAACTTAACTTGACTGCATCAATGCATCATTGCATCATGATGCCACAGTAACGGTGAGAAAGTTGAGAAAGTTTAAACACCTTTTTAATTCTTCGCATTTGGTCGTTAAGTAAAAGCAACGCAGCGTTGACATGAATAAGAAGATAAAGGCTTTAGAGAAATGAATGACGACTGTTCAAAACAGTTTACGATGCTACGTTGCATTATGATAAAGCACTATAATATTGTTATCATACCCTATTATAATACTATACCCCTATACTGATACTGCAGTGTGTAGTCTACTATGTACAATTGTACATGTATACATGTATGGTGTCTCGTAGCACCGGACACTAACTGAATTTGTGGCGGCAGCATACCAGACACGACGTGGTCTCGAACGGCGGCAGATTGGTCCACAGCGTCTACCATTCATGGCGTCGTTAGGGATTCTACTCCTGAAGTGAGATATTGACCATAAGGTCGCCGTGGTCAAGCCGACTGACCCATGACATCAGCCAGGTCCGTTGTTTTATTGATTGCCCCGTGTTAGCGATTGAGGCAAAAGACCGCCAACCAACGATGCCTCCGAGGACCTTCTCGTTGGAAGAGGATTGTAGCGCTAGATGAACGACTGTCCCTATGCTGCTCGTTTCCATGGCGACGCGTCGGCAAGAAAATCGTCGTACGTCATCGAATTTTATCCGCTGACGCAATTCACGATCTCGTTGAGGAGCACAAATGTTTGTGTGTAGAAATACATCTAAATTTCCCGGGCAACGCCGGGTACCACAGCTAGTACATGATACGGCGTAACATAACATTGCGTAACATGGCACAACATGACACAAGTAGAAGGATGTGTAGCAGTCTGACGATTTTTACCGTAAGCAAGGAAGAAATTTTACAGTCCACCCTATCCCTGCTTCGAAAAAAATCAATTTAACCAATACCAACCAATAAAAACAAGAATCGAAACGCCGGGAATTTCCAAAATTTTCGATTCGACGTGCGCATACCTAAACTATGGTTCAATCCGGTGTACAGCTTGCCTATAGGATGAATTTCTCGGACATAGCGTGAGCGAGGCTGGCCAAACCACCTCAACCGCGCGTCAATGACTCATCATCGATACTATTGGAAATCCCCGCGGTATCGATGATGCGCCATCGCGCTGTACGGGAAAAAATAAAATAGACAGACAGAAAAAAAATAATCTTGTGTATAGAAAATGACTGAAAATATTTTCACAAAAAAGAATAAAATGCAATACTCGAAGAAAACTGTTGTTGAATTACGAAAAATCGCCAAGCAGAGTGGCTTGGTTGGGTACGCGAGACTGCGAAAAGCGGAGTTGATTGCTAAAATTGAAGCCCACAGCGCACCTTCAATTTCACAACACGTCAGTTTGCTCGACGCCCCTGTTCCCGTCCACGAATTCCCAATACTCCAACCCGTACCAGTTGCGGCAGTGCCGGCCACGACAGTACAAAAAATATTCGATAATACAAAGTCGGCGATTAATACATTCGCAGAGTGGATCGAGGGGTATATTCCTGAAGAAGAACCGAAGAGAAAAGTGAATGAAAAGTTGGAAGCACTGAAAGTCAAAGTGAATTCTATATTCGCTAAAATTCATACGAAGACGTGCGAAATTAGAGAGACGGCCTCGGCTATCAAGGGCTTCACGAAACAATACACGGTAGAGGGGGCTGCTGGTATTGATGCTACATCTTTTTTCAACACCATTCGAACACAGGTGGTAGACTTGTTGGTAAAAAATCGTCGAACTAAAACCAACTTTGTCCTTACTTGCACAATGGAACGCGTTGACATGAAGACTGGGGAAGTAGATTCCCAAGATTTTCCATTCGTTTCAAAGACTGGTGTGATTCTAGACTCCACCGATGTAGGTGAAATTTATAATAGCGCGAAAGATAAAATTATGGAGTCGATGGCCGCCTTCCAGATGCGAGGCAGTAACTGGAGACTCAGTGCGGTACAAAAATTAGAAATCAACACGGTTGTTTATAAACCGTTGAAAGGTAGTTCTTACATTCCACTGCCAAAATGTCTGACGAGTAAAAAGGCTATAATCAATATGAAGAACAAAGATGAAGAATGCTTCAAGTGGTGTGTAACGAGAGCTGTAAACCCGGTTGCTAGGGATTCGGAAAGAATTACGAAAGAATTAATTAGACAGTCTGAGAAACTCAATTGGTCCGGTATCGAATTCCCTGTAGCGGCGGATGCTAATGTGATAGGTAAGTTTGAGAGAAATAATAATATTAGTATTAATGTTTTTGGTTACGAGAAATATGTGGATCTATTCCCACTATATATATCAAAGTATGAGAATGATAGGTGTGTAGATCTATTACTCATTTCTGCTGAAGGGAAGAAGCATTATTGTTGGATCAAGAATTTCAAACAACCTTGTCGTAATCATCGCAAAATCCGAAAATATGCTTCAATGGAACTACAAAGCTAAAAGTACCTTTGGCATTTGGTTTTTGAATTATATACGACTGTCTCACGGCGAAACCTTGATTATTCGCGATAGCAGCCGTCGCTCCGCTGTCCTTGTACCACAACTGATTCAATCATTGAGCTAGTTGAAAAGCATTCGGGTACTTGAGTAATCCGAGCATCGTCGTTGCTTGACCCGGGTGAAATAACGATTCAATTTCCTGATTCGACAGTGAATACGAAATTTGACTGAAAAGATGCATGAGCCCATTATTCGTAAGGGTTGCTTCATCGGCATCGACGTAGAAGGTGTTGTCCGCCTTCGTCAATCTACCCTCGAACAGCAGGTAAGATTCTGCCGGATGACAAAATAAATCTTGAAGTTCGATGTTTATTCTAATCTCGCCGGAGGTGTTTAGATTCGCCCCCGATATCGGCTCATACTCGTACCATTCGTAGCGTTCGACGCTTTCATCGCTCAATGGTTGTTCGGTAAATCTCAGAATATCAGATGATTGCATTTTTTACTACTACGCGATAATATTTTTTTACGCGATTTTATTACGCGACCTTCATTCCGGCGCCGTTTAGCGAGCGTACTAAATCTTGTATCGATATGGCGCCGTTCTTCTTCAGGCCGTCCCCCATCATCAGATTATTAATACTTGGGATATTCGGGATATTTGGGATATTCGAGTTCGACCCGACGCTACCTACGCTACTCAGCCGATCTAAAATTTGTCTAGTTTCTTGCGTAATTTTCTTGGGAGTAGGGGTAGGAGTAAACAGTTTGGCCACTGCTTTGTCCACTAATCGTTTACCAGCGTCGATTGCGGTTGTTTTTCCAACATCGATCGCCTTTTTCCCAATTTCTTTCGCCACGTCTTTACCCGCGTTGAGAGCGGTCGTTGCTAATTGTTTGGCGGCGTTCGACGTAACTAGCCGTTTGAAAAATCCCGAAATTGTATCGAATATTCCCGATCCTCCGATAACGTATTGTTTTCTATACCTCCTTCTATTAATGACCTGCATTTTTCCCGCATTTTACAATGCCATCATTATATTTTTGTAAGCATCATTACTCAGCACTTCCTGCCTCAATAACGCGTCGCACATCGCCACGATCTCGTTTCTCACGCCGGTATTGCCTGCTTTGAAGCTTTGAAATCGTAGCTCCAGCTGTTTCGCTAATACGTTAGGATCTTCGGAAATGATGATTACACCGACGCCTTTCCCCACCGCATTACGAGTCCTCTTTTCCCATATCGGTTTGATAATTTCTCTATATTTGACGCTCGAAGATGCTTTGGGTTTGTTAGGATTTTTTGGCTGTCTGATAGCATCCGTCGCGAGTAGAATCTCGGCGTAATCATCTCTATCATTATTATCGTATATCGACGTGTTCGGCTGTTTCATTGTCAACAACTCCCAAAGCCCCGGTGTTCCGCTATACGTCTTATTTCCAACCGTCACATCGTCTCCTTGAATAGAAATCGGAGTATCACCGATGTAGAATTGTCCATTTTTTGATCGTATTCCGAACGTCGTGTCTACAATTTTTTTATCGGAGGCGTATTGATGAAGGTACTTGGTGGCTACATCACCTAATTCTAAAGTTCTAATATCCTCAGTCGGATCGTCGCTATACGCTTCTATCGAGGGATACTGAGGAAATTGAACCCTCAACGACGCGGGAAGCGTTTGTAGCGCGTTTGATGTGGCTATCGAATTTTCTTTGATGGCGGATAGTAAGACATTTTGCTCTTTGGAAATTGCGGATTGCGACTCGACGATAGGCTTGTACAGCTTGGTTAGTTCTTGTTGCAGCCCCGAATCCCCCAATCTCTCCGATAAAAAGTTCTGTTGAATATTCTTCTTGGATTTCAGAAACTCTTCGACTATGAAATTTCTTTTCGCCGGGTCATCTATCTTTAGAAACGACATTTGTAATAAAAAAATTAATGTTTTTCGACGTGTTTTTCGACATGTTTTCCGGCGTGTTTTTAGACGTGTTTTTAGACGTGTTTTTCGACATGTGTAAAAACACAAGTTAGACGTATTTTCAGACATAGCGACATACGTCTACATAGGTCTACAAAACTCCACAAAACTCTACAAAACTCTACATTATTTCGTACATGTTCGCGTTAGTCGTCTTTCTCGCAGATTCGGTATTTTTCTCAAACATGCTTTGAAAAGACTGCCTGACTTCTTCTCTTCCTCGGTCGATGAGTGATTGTTTCATTTCCTCGTCCATCGCGTCCATCACAACTTTCGACTTACTTTTGATTTCTTCTTTCATGCCATTGAATTTTTCAATCTCGCTTAGAATCAGAGAATATTACTCATCTGAAATATGATCATCCACGAGTGCTTTTGAAATATGGTCGCTGATCGTGTTGAGCTTCGCATCAGCTAGCGTTTTGATCTTTTCATGCTTCTCCGCCTTCAGGGCGAGCTTTTTACTGATTCGGCTGCCAATTATACTTAGTAGCCCCGCACCCAGCGCTGTCCCTTCCATGGCAATAGCGATGGGAGCTGCAATTATGGTGGACAATACACCGATTCCCGAAATTCCGAGCCCCATCGTGACCACCATGAGGAAGTTGTCTACGACGCCGATTACGCTCACACTTCTATGGTACTTTTTACTCAACGTTGCTCTTTTGTCTCGTTCTTGCTCGATCTCCTTTTTGATTTCGCTAATCTTTTGAAGTCGATACGTTTGCGCGGACCCTGAGGCTATTTGTATTTCACCTTCCGGCGCAGAGGGTGTTATATTTGTTAGGTTTGGATAGAGTTTGATGCCTTCGTATTCCATTCGTTTATTTATTAGCAATATATATATTTTTTTACCGTTGATAATTTACACAGCATAGCGAATCTCCTTCGTTTATAGTTACTGCCGAATCGGAGTTGTTTTGAATGGAAACTATGATATCATCAACCACATCTTCTGAAATCACTCCGTCTAGTAGACTGCAGCGTCGTTCCTTGATACTCTGTCTGAGGGAAACGAGGCAAAGTCCTGCCGCCATTTCTACACCTAGTCCAAGCCTTAGCGTATTTGCCGCCTTTGGTTGTATCGTAATATCATTTTGCGCAAAAATCTCCCATCGCAGACCTCCTAGTTGCCTTACTGGGGCGCGAGTAACACCGCTCGTAATCTTCCAAAAGACTGAAACGGGCTGCGTTCTAACCTCTACCGGCCTAGTTGGTTTAGTTCCAAATTTGTGTATTGGTCTCGACATTTTTTAATAGAATAATTTATAATATCATGCCGAGAATCGGAATGTTTCGAAACGGAGAGTTGGGGCCCAACAAAAGTCCTTCGCCTCTAGCATAGCCCGACCCTGTTTTCATGTACAACCCGGATGCCGTTATTGAGGCGCCTTTTTGCCACGGCGACAAGTACAAACCAGAACCGGCCGGTCTTATTTTGCACGCTATGTCGCCTCTCTTGACATACATTACACCCGAACCGCTGATTTTATCCACAATCTTAGTAGTTGCCGCGGAGCCTAGACCGCTCAATGCCCCCATCGTCAAACTTGGCAGCACATTAGACAGAAGGAACCGTCCCGCTGTCGCTAGAAACGGAAGTATAGCGCCTATGAATCCGCCCTCGACTTTCTTGTTGTTCTCCAATTGCGTTTTACTCATTTTAATAGTCACGCCAGTTCCTTTTTGATACGCCGTTGTCATTTTATTGATTTGCACCTGGGTTAGAGCTAGAACGTGTTCACCATTCAAATCATCGTGTGATAGTTTGATACTCACGCCGGTCCCCGCTTGAAGTGATCTTTTAATTTTGGCTTGTTGCGCTTCTGGAATATTAACTTTTACGCCCGTGTAACGATTCATTTTATTAATAAGTTACAAAAACTTTCAAACTTCCCTGATGTGAAATCGAATCGCCAATTCTTCACCTCGAAGATTTAGTAGGTTCCCGTGTTGGTCTGTGAGCCTCGTTTCCATCGTTGAAATTGTAGACAGCAAAATCGGGAGATATATTAAATTATGCGGCACTTCGATAATCTTGTAACCCGGACCTACGTTTGGGAAAAAAGAATATATCACGTTTTCCGATGTTCCGTTAGTGTACGAAGACCCAATAATGTCGCTGGTCACTCTTAGGCTGCTTACACTCATTATATTTACCAAGTCCTCCGATTCATTATAGCCATCCCTATAGATCCATCTGCTGAAACCTAGAACCCTTCCTATCGAATTCTTTGGCGTAAAGTCAACCTGATAGCCCTCTGCCGTTATATTTACTCAGACCTCAGGGGTATTGGTGTTTGGTGCTATTGAGATACAGTAAGCGCCATTTACTCCGTCGAAATGTCCATTCCCCCGCATGACTCTCTGTATATATTCGTTGATATCCGTTATTTCATAGCAACCCTCTGGAACTTCAATGTTTACCCACTGTGTGCCGGAATTCGGCGAATACCTGAAGACGTTGTTTGTCGCATCGATATTAGGAAAAGAATAGTACGTCTCGAGGGCAACTAAGGCCATTTCGTATTTCTTATTCTTCTCCAGTTCGAGTAGCGGATTAAACTTCGTTCTGATTCGCGTGCTCTTTTCGCTGAGAAAAATGGAAAATGATGTTTTTGGTTCCGTGTTACAGGCCGTCTTTTCCGTGTTTTCCGATATCTGTTTGAGAAGCGATGATTCCATTTTTACTATACAATAAAATTTTACAATGGCGGATCCTCGATTATATAAAATTCGTCGAGCCCGCATCGGTATTTACCATTGTACTTGTCGCTAGTCAGGTCTAAAACCACGAATCCATGAGGTTGTTCCCATACTGTTTTGCATAGTTTTCTAAATTCATCTTTCGACATGTCTGTACTCACGTGATCGTTGTAAATATGATTACAATTTTTCAGGTCTTGTTTGAACAGGCAAATAAAGTTCGCATTTTCTCTGATTGTTTGGCGCGGTAATTTGAAATAATTCTGGGCGAGGTAAAAACAATCTACATTACTATGCCTCCCCCGATTATAAAACGTTTCGCATTTGTTTTGTTTTTCTAATTGTAGATCATCAAAAATCATCAGGTTCTTCTTTTCAGCGCTCAAATCTCTTGGGTCTGGCACATCTTCGGCGCTCTCAAAGAACTTGGCAATGATATCGGATTTAGCTTCTATGTTTTTTGCTATTTCTTCCATAACAAGGTCCGGCGACGCATTTTGGCCCACGATTTCATCTCGGTGCTCGAACAACCAAACGATCGCTTCTTTCGGCAATTTTTCTTCGTATGCTTTTTTAATAATACGATATTCCGGTTGAAACAGAGAAGTACCGAATACCTGTAAGTTATTATAATCCAACCAGTCTGGCCTGAGTAAAAGATTGAGAAGAAGCGTTGTTTTCCACACGCCGATTTCCCAACTATCAAACCACGTATGCTTTTGGGTAACAACGGATTATTGAATCTTTTCGAGAGCGCGGTGCCCCAACTCATATCTCTAATCTCCATTTTAAAAATATATATTATTAAAAACGAAATGTATTGCGTAAAATGTAAAAAACAGACCCAAACGAGAGATGTGCAGAACGCCGTGGCTAATAATGGGAGATCGATGCTCAGAGGTGTTTGTGTCGTATGCGGGAAAACAAAAACTCAATTCGTGAAGGCGTCCGCTGTTGCGCAAGGTGGGGATCTAGTTAGTTCACTGAACGCTGCCACTAGCAACATTAAATTACCTTGGGCCAAGTTTGCTGGTGAGGTACATTTGCCAGGTCATCAGTTTACTGGTCCTGGTACTAGACTAGATTTGCGTCTGAACCCCAACGAAACCCCCAAAGATTGGAGCAAACCTATAAACAGGGTAGATAGCGCTGCATACGTCCATGACCTGGCATACAATCAACACACTGATACAGCTTCTAGGAATGTCGCTGATAGAGCAATGATAAACCAGCTGAATAATATTCCAAATCCTAGCTTACGAGAACGCGTAGAGAGGGCGATAGTAAAACCTATTTTATCCGCTAAAACGAGTCTCGGGCTAGGTTTAAAAAAAGCCTAGAATTACAGCAGGACCTGAAATGGACTAATCAATTAGCGAATGAATTACACAAACCAGTAGTGAGAAATTTTAGGACGAGGCGGGTCTATGTTGGCGGGATTGACCAGATTTGGGCGGCTGATCTAATCGACATGCAGGCTTTCGCTAGAGATAATGATGGTGTGAAATATCTATTGACCGTCATAGATGTGTTTTCGAAATACGGATGGATCGTTCCATTACATGACAAGAGTGGAAAGTCTACAGCTGATGGGTTCGTGAAGATACTCGGGGGCGGCCGACAGCCATCGAAAGTTTGGTGCGACAAAGGGAAAGAATTTTATAACAAAAATGTAAAGAATTTAGTCGAGTTGTATTCTACCGAGAACGAGGGAAAATCTTGCATCGTAGAAAGATGGGTGCGTTCGATGAAAGATAAAATGTTCAAGTACTTTACGGCTAATTCAACTAGAAGATATATCGATGTATTAGACGAAATGGTTAGTAATTATAATGAAACGAGACATTCTTCCATTAAAATGACTCCCGCGAAGGCTAGTTTGAAAACGAACGAAAAGACTGTATTTATGAATTTATACGGCGACGAGATTTCAGAGCCTATTACACCAAAGTTTTCAATCGGCGATCGAGTCAGAATAACTAGGAAGAAGAATATTTTTGAAAAGGGTTATACGACTAGATGGGTGGAGGAGGTCTTTGTAGTATCCCAGGTTCAATATACGGATCCGCCAACTTACAAGATTACTGATTCTGTTGGTGAGGAAATACAAGGCTCTTTTTACGAGCAGGAGCTACAGGAAACAACTCAAGAAATATTTAGAATAGAAAAAGTGATTAGGAAGCGCGGGAAGAAATCACTCGTGAAATGGTTAGGATACCCAGACTCGTTCAACTCGTGGATCGAAAATGAAGACTTGATGACATTGTGAGACGATCGACGTCGATAATCTCGCATGGGCGGTCGTTGGGACCGCAGAGCAAAATAAATTTACGCAGGGTTCCATTGCGTAGACGCTCAACGGCGATATACATGCATGGGCGTTCGTCGGTGTCGATCAAACTTGCATCACATGGGAATGAGTTTCCATTGCGTCGGCGATTAACGGCGATGATCTCGCATGAGCGTTCGTCGGTGTCGATCAAACTTGCGTCACATGGGGATGAGTTTCCATTGCGTCGGCGATTAACGGTGATGTTCTCGCATGGGCGTTCGTTGTGGTCGATCAAACGTGCATCACATGGGGATGAGTTTCCATTGCGTTGACGCTCAACGACGATGATCTCGCATGGGCGTTCGTTGTGGTCGATCAAACTAACGTTAGGCGAGATTGAAGGTGTGTTGTGAGCGTCAAGTTTAGCAATCAACTCCGCTTTCCGCAGTCTAGTAAAATATCCAACCAAGCCGCTCTCCTCGGCGATTTTTCGTAATTCAATATCAGTTTTCTTCGAGTATTGCATTTTATTCTTTTTTGTGAAAATATTTTCAATCATTTTCTATACACAAGATTATTTTTTTTCTGTCTGTCTATTTTATTTTTTCCCGTACAGCGCGATGGCGCATCATCGATACCGCGGGGATTTCCAATAGTATCGATGATGAGTCATTGACGCGCGGTTGAGGTGGTTTGGCCAGCCTCGCTCACGCTATGTCCGAGAAATTCATCCTATAGGCAAGCTGTACACCGGATTGAACCATAGTTTAGGTATGCGCACGTCGAATCGAAAATTTTGGAAATTCCCGGCGTTTCGATTCTTGTTTTTATTGGTTGGTATTGGTTAAATTGATTTTTTTCGAAGCAGGGATAGGGTGGACTGTAAAATTTCTTCCTTGCTTACGGATAAAATCGTCAGACTGCTACACATCCTTCTACTGACGCAACATAACATAGCAAAACATGACAGCATTTAAATATGACACGACATAATAAGACACAACATAACATAGCACAACATGACAACACAACATAAAAACCAACATGGCATAACATAGCACAACAACATAACATAACGCAACACAACACCACATAATACAAGCCAGCATAACACAACATAAAATAACACAACATAGCACAGCACAACATGACACAACGAAACAGGACACAACACAGCGTAACAACACATGATATGACTCAGTAAGACACAACACAAGATAATACAACACAAAATAGAATAACGCAGCATAACGTGACACATGATATAGCATAACATAACTCAACATGAAACAATGTGTTTGGTCCCACTTCAAAGAACCTCAAAAAATCTAACCCACTTCACTGGGTGGACTCCTGTCCACTTTCTGCTTTCAGCCATCTTTGCATTCCATGATATGGCGTGGTATAACTTAACATAACATAATGCAACATAACGTAACATAAAATAGCACACCATAATACAACATGATAACATGGCACAAGATAACACAACATAACATAACGCAACATGACATAGCACAAAATGATACAACATGATAACATGGCACAACTTAACACACCATAACATAACGCAACATGACGTAGCATGCATAATACAACATAAAAATAATAATTTATGACAAAACATAACAAACATGAGGCATAACGTATACATGTATAACGCATAATTACAGAGCACAACATGATACAACATAATAACATGACACAACACATATTATTATATTATTACACATCATAACTTAACATGACATGACGTGACTTAACATAACACAGTCTAACATAACAGTGGTTTGTGTTGTTCGGCAGATCTGCAATCAATGTGGGAAGCAACACACATTCACCTGTGTCGTTTAATGGTCCATCTCTGCTATTACTTCCTCTTAAAAGCCTTGTGAGGAGCATCGTACCATCAGCTTACTAACACATGCTTCAAAGGTTATGTTAAAATGATACAACATAACGACATGGCACAACATAACACAGCATAACATAACATAACACAACTTGATACAACACAACATAACACAACACATATTATTATATTATTACACATCATAACTTAACATGACATGACGTGACTTCACATAGCACAGCCTAACATAACAGTGTTTGTGTTGTTCGGAAGACCTGCAATCAATGTGGGGAACCAACACACATTCACCTGTATCGTTTAATGGTCCATCTCTGCTATTACTTCCTCTTAAAAGCCTTGCTAATTATTGTTCACGGTGACAATTTGGATCTTGACGGAGACACTTCTATCATCCGAACCGTTCCTAAAGTCAACAACTCTTGCACTGAAGAATTGACGCTCCTAATGTTCCGTTCGGTTCCTTACATGATTTACAGCATATACTATATTGTCACAGCAAGTAACCTTTCACTTTCCTCGCAGCACGAATCTAATTATAGGGCCTACGATCTTAAAAGCTTCAATTACGTCTACTCGTGCAGCTTCTGCCAGTTTCCCATCCTATTAAATTGTAAATTTTAAACGTCAGTGGTGCCATTATACAAAGAAGGGAGTGTAGGGCATCAGCTTATTCACGAGGGCAGCGTCGATGATGTCCAGTGGATGTCCAGTTACCATGGAGATTAGAGAGAAGTGCCATGGCACAGCAGTTGTTAAGGCGGGCTTCGTTATTTATAGTTGGAATTCATGAAGAGGCAATACTTCAGTTAGGAATGGAAAGCCTGTGTAGTGTATTAATAGGCCTACCTGATTAATTATAGAGGAGCCCGTTGTTAGCTTCTTTTGGGAAACGGTTACGGCAACTTGGTAAAACTCTGGCACGAAAAGCGCACGCGGTTGCGGGGGATCACTTCCTGTAAACCTTCCAAAGGTCGACTCAACCTTCCATTCGGCAGATGGCGTTGGTAAAATTATTAGCAGCAGGACTACGTGATAGACGCTTACAATGGCTGCCAATCCAGTTAAGTTTGACTCCGTCAATAACTTCATAATAAATAATTATATCATCCATTCATGCCATGAATCGTAATCATACTGCGATGTGTTAGTTTGAAGTAGGGCCTAAAAAACGAAAATTAGCATAACCAATCTTCGTAGTACCGAAGAGGGGAATGTAATTATAAGAGAAGGCAAAGGAGGCGGAAGAGGATCAAGAGTATATCAGGGAAAAGGAAAAAGAGGAGAGGGAGGAAACCTCTTTCTCTGCATGTCACTGTCTTTATCTCTGTTCCTGTCTCTTGTCTTTCAAAGTCACTCCGCGTGCTCCTAATTACAACATCCCGATCCTGTGTTGACTGAGCGCTTGTATAACTTATAGCTGATTCCCGCTGTATTCAACAATGATGTTTTCAAACACTGTAGCCTATACACATTATTATGAAGTTTACGATTACGATTACGGTATACACACTACCATATTTCGACATATTTTCTTTCGACGACCAGTGGCTTATAGCATAGGGGTATTAGGTCTATAGGGCCTAATGCCAATCTTCTGAAGACATAGAAGCTGAAGCCAATAATATCATGGCGGTTTGGATGCATGGTGTTGCACGGTGTGTGTGATTCGTGCAAATGGAATAATATCTCGCGTTTCGCAGCATTGCACGAAAAGCCTTTTTATCATCTCTTTCAGGTTCGACTTTTCCTTAGTAATTACAGAAAGTGCACTCTCTGGAAAATTCTAGATGAGCACATAATATAACCTCATATATGCACATAAAAAAATATATATATATATATATATATATATATATATATATATGCTTTATGCGCACAAGTATATCTGCCTGTTTTACACAAGCATGCCTATATTTATGTAGGCTATGTGTGAATATATGTATTCCTATCTTAAATTATACAGTTGTATCGTGTCGCATATGCATATATATATATATATATATATATATATATATATATGCATAGTATACATATATATAATGTGTTTTGTGTTCCTGTAATTGCAAACTTTGCATAATCAGTCACACTGGGATATGCAGAAATTCGAATGTAACACTGGTGGATATAATTATGTTTAATTTTATGTCCAAACTGATGCATAGACTAATTATTATTCTAAGACATACAGGAGTATTAAGGAAGCAACAGGTGCTAAAGGTATTTGATGGCATTATGAGCATAATTATTATGGCAGACACACAGCAGAGCTATTTATATTACATCTGCTATTGCTGTGCATGATTCGGTCTTAAAGCAATTTAATCCCTTCGATCTTCGCGTTGCACTCTATCCGTGGTCTGTTTCTCTGTTAATCTGTCTGTCTGTCTGTTTCTCTGTTTGTCTGTCTGTCTTGCTCTCAGCTTTCTCTTTCTCTTCTTTAATTGCACACTGTCACACCTACGTGTCCTCCCTTGCTGTCATCGTCTCTCTGTCTCTGTTTGTCTCTGTCTCTGTTGCTGTCTGTCTGTCCCTCTCTCTCTCTCTCTCTCTCTCTCTCTCTCTCTCTCTCTCTCTCTCTCTCTCTCCCCATCGTTCTCCAGTTAATCTCTTCTGGTATCCACTTCCCCATGTTCTCATTTTCCCATTCTCTCCTCGCTCTCATTTCCTCTTCCCGTCCTCCACTTCCTCCTCCTCCTCCATTTGCCTGATACTCTTGATCCTCTTCCACCTCCTCCACCAACTTCTCTTATCCCTTCTACTTTTACCTCTTCTCTTCTTGCATAGCACACAGCAACATCTACTCTTACCCATCTCTACCTTTTTTTAATCGTCCGTCCACCTGCTCATTCTCCTCCTTCTCCTCCTTCTCCTCCTTCTCCTCCTACTCCTCGTCTTGGTAATTGAATCCATGTATTTCATTCATATGCTTGTCCTCCTACACCGGTTGATTACTAAAATCCTCTTCTTGCTGATTCTCCTCTCCATCCTCCTGCAGGTTTACCATCATATTCATCATCATCATCATCATCATCATCATCATCATCATCATCATCATCATCATCATCATCATCATCATCTTCATCATCATCATCATCATCATCATCATCATCATCATCAATCATCATCATCATCATCATCATCGTCGTCGTCGTCGTCATCATCATCGTCGTCGTCGTCGTCGTCATCGTCGTCGTCATCATCATCATCATCATCAACCACTTCTCCCATTCCCTCACTTGTCCCTCCACACCCTCCTCCGCTCCTCTTTCATAATTCAAATCTGCATCCTCCACCTTCTCCCCTTCTTCTTCTCCACCTAATCCTCTTTTTTCAATTCCTCATTCTTCTCCTCCTCCTCCTCCTTCTCCTTCGTCGTCTTAATCCCTCGGATTACGCAGGTAATGTCTAACGAGCAGAAAGGATTCTGAAAGCATCGGATTATGGAGCGCCAGACCAAAAATTGGAGAAAGGTAGACAGCGTAAAAGTACGTTCCATGTATCATTGTGGTTCTTTTGTGTATGTCTGTCTATCTGTCTGTCTGTATCTGTCTGTCTGTGCCTCTCTGTATCTGTATTGAGCTCTCTGCTATAGTATCTGTCTGTCTCAATCTGTCTTCTGTATAGTTGATCGTTTGTCTCTGATCTGTGTCTGTCTGAATACTCCTCTTGTCTGCTTGCCTGTCTGCTTGCCTGTCTGCTTGCCTGTCTGCTTGCCTGTCTGCTTGCCTGCTTGCCTGCCTGCCTGCATGTGTATGGACGCAATGCTTGAGATCATTGCTGCACATTCGTCATTTCTGCAATCTTCTAACGGCATCGTGGATGGAACGGTAAAATTCAGAATTTGTGCGATTGCATAAATTTACATAATTATATCATTTACCACGTGTGGAATAAAGAAAAAATCAAAAACAATGCATGAAAGAATTCTGGGAATCGAAAAACAGCAAAAACTACCTTGTGAGTAAAATAATATTGAGAAAAGAGGGAAATACATTATTGTGAAGAATGGAGAAAGAGAAGAAGATTGAAAACTATATGAAAAGAGACAAAAATAAAACAAATTTAATTTAATTATATTAATTAAATTAATTACATTTTTTATTTATTCCCTCCTGATACTCTATACCCGGTATAATTATTCCATCAGGGTGATATAGATTGATTCATCCTCGGATAGCTTTAGGGGAACACAATATCCCGCCACACCCGCCATAAGATCTCACTTAAAGTCTAAATTCTGATTATTATTCTCTGGTTTTGTAAGACACCCTTAAAACGTTTGCATCAAATTTTATATATAAGTATATTACTCAACCGCAACAGTCATTAATGGTCATAAAATTATCTGGCCGTGAAAATCGACAACGAAATAATATTTTAACGACGCTGTGTTGTATAAGAAGATGTTAGTTCTTCCTTCCTCATTTAAACATGCTTAAGACATGGCACATAGAAAACAGCAGCCGTGGAGTTAGTTGCGGCTTTCAGTGAATATCCGATTCAAGAGGGTGTCTTAAATGGCCAGAAACTGAGCTGTTAATGTTTAGCAACATCTTGTAGCTGCCACGACGTCGAACGCTGCGGCTATTCGGAATTTTCGGGAATCTTCGGATATAATTATCTTCGTGCTGCGGTTTTAGACTGTTTCAATTCTATAGCGCATTAATGTATTTAGACATGAAAATATATGTGTCACAAGTCTTTTCCCTCTTCTTCTCTACGTGTGACCTTCAGTCTCTTCGGAAGCTTCTTCGTATAAGTTCGTGGTAGCGTAGGCCTATCCCTAGATAACTGTTTCATTAGCTAAATGGCTAGGTTAAAGAATCTACAGTCTTTCACTGTTTTGTTAACCAACAACGACGACGTGTTTAACTCTTCTTATTATACTCCAAAATCCGATATAAAGTAAAACGATCAGCAACAACACAACAATGACTACACTTGCGTTATCATAACAACTACACGACTACTATCTTCATCAGTCTACTCTATCGCAACTCAACAACAACTCTTACAGCCTATCTCAACGGCTCTCAACACGCAACTCTCCTTCTTCACTTCCACTCCCTTCTTGTACAATTAACGTACGCTCGTCTAGACGTCACGTGCTGTCCAGACAATCACCTGTGCAGACGCCGCGCGGCAATTTGCACCTGGCCTACTTACGTCGCTATACGACAATCGGCGTGCACTGATTAAATTAGCTGACATTACCTCCTTCCTTTCTTTTGAAGAGAGCTAATTAATCTTAAAAATTAGCGAACGTATAATGCTTAAACTAAATACAAACAATTCTTATACTAAATGCAATCACAAAATACCTTATACTACAATCTCGATAAGCAGTCTGCTACTACATTCAACTTTCCTTTCTTATAGTTCAACAGAATGTCAAAATTTTGCAATGATAAAGACCATCTGACTAACTTAGCAGACTTCGACATTGACTCAGTCAAATAAACTAAAGGATTATGATCAGTGAACACATTAATCTTGGAACCAATAATGATTTCTTTCAATTTGTTTAAAGCCCATATGATTGCATAGGCTTCCTTCTCAATCGTCGCCCATCTCCTCTGGGTATCTGTCAGCTTCTGGCTGATAAATGAAACGGGACGTTCTATCCCCTCATCGTCCACTTGTGACAGCACAGCCCCCACAGCAAAATCACTGCTATCACAGTACAAATTAAATGGTTTGCCAACCTCGAACATGTACAGAATAACATTCGATAAAACAATTTCTTTAAGAGAATCAAAAGATTTCTGGTGGTCCTGAGTCCAAATAATGTTCTCAGGTGTCTGCTTGCTAGTTAAATCTGTCAATGGTTTAGCAATCTCAGCAAAATTACAAATAAATTGTCTGTAGAAACCAAAGAATATCAATCAATTAGTTAGCAAATGTTAGGATTCTTCGGGTTCAGCACCACTTCCTGTTCTACCAGTGTACATAATCCAGGTTTGTCCGAAACTCTGTCTGCATAACAGTTCAGTACATCCAGTAGCTGTTTCTGTTGCTCGCTCGTAAGATGTCCGATCTGTTCATAGTCCAATTGCAGCGATTTCTGTGTCGTCTCTGCGTGGTCTTCTTTCAATGGTAGCTCTACCACTGATCCGAATTCGTCGTCCTCTTCCACGATGAGACCACACGATAATGTTCTTGCGATGAACTTCCTCATTTTGTTGGCATGGACGATTCGTCGGCCGTTTTCATTCATGTCCACCAGATACGAATACTTGGATCTTCTTTGTAGCACTGTACATGGACCATGCCATCGTGAGATCAATTTATTGGTTGACGTTGGATACAGGACGATGACGTTTTCTCCTGGTTCGAATTCTTTATCCTTGGCCCTCTTGTTGTATTGACTGGCGTATTGTTTTTGCTTTTCCTCTGCACAATTCTCAGCAAATATCAAAGCTTTCTCCATGTCTGCTCTTAAGTTCTTCAGGTACTTTGCTGGTTGTACTCCAATGTTTGGCGGTAGATTTATTTCTTTGGTCCAGCTTTCCTTTAAGATAGTTAATGGTCCTCTTGGCATTTTTCCATACACCAGCAGATATGGTGCCACTCCTGTCGTTGCGTTAGGAACTTCTCTCAATGCCCATACGGTAAACGGAATGATTTTATGCCACTGTCTTGGATTTTCCACAATGACATGATGTACCATCTTCTTGAACGTCTGGTTCCATCTCTCGACTAATCCGGCTGCCTCTGGATGCCCCGGTGAATCGAATCGTGGACAGCATCCCATCAATTTCAAAAATTCTCTTGTAAGACTGGCTGTAAAATTCGTGCCTCTGTCGCTGGTGATCACAGACGGCACCCCCACGTCAATGAAAAGCTTCATCAAAGCTTCGCACACAGCCTTAGCAGTCAATGACTTCAGCAAAAAGATTGTCGGCCATCTTGTACATGAATCCACTATGCACAAGCAATACTTATGCCCAGCTGCTGACTTCGGTTCTATTGGGCCTACCACGTCCATAGTCATCCGTCGGAATGGCACATCTTCCCTTGGAATTGGTGTAATCGGCACTCGATCCATCACCAAACTTCGTGCCTTCAGCTGACACTTCTCACAGGACTTACAAAATTTCACCACGTCTCGACGCATCTTTGGCCAGACAAAGGACAACTTGATTCTCTCTCGTGTCTTCTCTTCTCCCAAGTGTCCGCCAAATACTGACTCGTGAGCTAATTCCATTACTTGAATTCTTCTCTCTTTCGGTAACACCAACTGATACACAAGCTGATCCAGCATTTGATGCTTCTTATACAGCAATCCATTCACCACGATAAACTCTGATCCTTGGTCTTCAGCGATCCTCCACCACGATTTCAGTGACTCGTCATTTCTCTGCTGCTCCTCGAATTTCTTCGCATCTTCCAGCTGTCTTTCATCGTTCGAATTCTCTGTGAACAAGTCCCTCATACTTGTCTCCAGTTCAGCGTCGCTTCCGGAATCTTCACTATCATTTCGTTCACATGCAGCCATCTCTTCTTCAGTTTCATTGTTCTCAGATGTTGTTCTTTCGTCATCTTGGATGCTGAGTTCATCTTCGCTTTCCGTGTCATCTTCTTGCGAACTTTCGTTTATCGTTTCATCTTCTCCGTCTTCGACTTCTGCTCTCCGACTTTGTGCTCTTGTAGTCACATTCGCTTGTAGCTCTCCTTGCAATATACTGATTGGTGGAACCTCTTTCAGTTCTGCAATTATCTCTGGATGTAGCAGGAACTTTTCTGGATTTTCTTTACACAGTTCTGCTGAAATGCTGGCACACACTAAAGTTAAATATGGCGCGATATTTATTGTCCTGTCCTCTGTAGCTGCTCCTTCGTTACGACCGCTCATCCGCACTTCGATTTTCACCAACTTAGCTGGAATCGGCTCTCCAGCTACACATTGCAAATGAACTCTGCCGATTTCTTCTACTGTCGTTCCTTTCAGTAGTTCCTCGTTGATTACTGGTATCTCGGTCCCCGAGTCAATCAACGCCTCGACTTGCACAGGCTGCCCATCAGTCCCACGTATCTCCACATTTACATGCTGCAACGATATCTTCTTTATGCGTTGACACTCCTCTTTACTTTTTGTTTCTCGACAACTTTCTGCAATGGAAGTAGTCTTTATCGCTTCTTTCAGTATGGTGAACTGCGGCGTACACTTCATCACTGACTTTACTTCTGTTTCTTGGTTGCATTGTTCTTCCCAACCAGGAGGTGCATTTATCACTTGTATCTGGTTTACTCGAAGATTTTCTGCACTTCTGCTAAAGTTCTTCCTCAGATTTGCCGCTCCTGGTGCTTGGCAATGTTTTATTAGGTGTTTATCAGAATTGCAATTGTGGCAACGCTTCTTGATAAAACTTCTTTGCTCCTTGTTCTCCCACTTGTTGTACGGCGTGTAAGATGCATTACTTTCTGTTGGGCGTCCCAGCGGCGGAGTTCGATTGTAGGCTTGTCTGTCCCACGTTGACTGTTGTTTATCTTGCGACCACTGCTTTCCAGAATAATCATCTTTCTTTGCATCATTACTCTTGGCTTGGCTTCCGGTGTCTTTGCTATCCTTGTTCCACTTGGGTTGCTTTGGACTATTGTCCCATGCTTCAAATTTCGGTTTGTCTTGGAACATCACACCAATCCGATTGTTTACATGTATATCTGCGAGATCTGCAACATTACTAGCTTCCAAGCATTCTGTGCCCTCTTTTGCTAAGACAAACTGCAGTGGACCTGGTGGTAAACATTCTTTCAGCTTATCCGCCACTAACAAATCAAACAGCTTCTCGTAGTCTTTGTCCACTCGTCTACTTCGGACATAATAATTCAACAGGTTCTTCAGCCTAGCCGTGAACATCGTATACGTTTCTTCGGCTGTCTTCTTGGCATCTGCAAACCTTGACCTGTACTCACGAGCTGTTAACTTGAATTCCTTCAACAAGTGCTCTTTCACTGCATCGTATTTATCTAAATTCTCAAATGACAATCGATTCAATACCGTTCGCGCTCTCGGGGTCATCAATGGCAACAACAATTTCACCCAATATTGCTTTTCCACAGCGAAGCTATTGAATGCATTTTCAACTGTTTCAAAATATAATGGCACTTCCATCATATCATACGGCATCTTCGGTAACACATGCTTCATTGCGTCACCTATCTTCTTAATCTTGGACACCATTGTCTCACTTTCTTTGAGTCTAATCTGTTCTGACACTTCTCGGCTCTTACGATCATCTTCGTCTCTCTTCTTCAGTCGATCTTGATCTTCGATTCTCCGCAGTTCTTCCTGTTCTATCTTCTGTTGTAATAGTTCTAACTGCTTTCTGCGTTCTTCTTTTTCAATGGCCATTTCTTTAAGTTGAGCCTCCTTGATAGCAAGTTTCTTTTGTTCTAACTGCATCTGCTCTTCTCTTTCTCTTTCTGCTTTTTCCAAATTGTCTTTTCCGGCTTGAAATTCTTCCTGACGAATTTCTTCTGCGCTCTCCAGTTCTTGTAAACGCATCTTTTCTTTTTCTTCCTCGCGAGCCTTTTTGTCCTCAATCTGCTGCTTTCGTATTTCTTCATCGCTTTTTCTTGCTTTTTCGTACTCTATCATTAACTCCGTCCGTCTCCGTTCTGATTCATCACGATCGAGTCTCATTTGTTCTAGTTGTATCTGGAACTGCTGCCTCTGCATGTCTATCTCTTGTTGTCGCAATTCTTTCTCTTCTTGCTTACGTTCTTTCTCCTCTTGTCTGCGCTGCTCTTCTTTCTCTTTTTCTTCTTGTTTACGCTCTTTCTCCTCTTGTCTGCGCTGCTCTTCTTTCTCTTTTTCTTCTTGTTTACGCTCTTTCTCCTCTTGTCTGCGCTGCTCTTCTTTCTCTTTTTCTTCTTGTTTACGCTGCTCCTCTTTCATTATCATGAATTGCAGCAACGCCTCCATAGACATCGGTGCCTCAGGCTTCTCCACTGGCTTCTCCGCAGCGCCTCCGACAGCACCTTCTTCTTCTTCTTCTTCTTTCTTAGCCCAAACCTCGGCTAAATTTCTCATCAATTCTTCCCTCGACATCTGTTCGACTTCTTCTGCGTCTAGATCTGCTTCAATTAGCAGTTTTATCAGTCTATCAGTAGACATCTTCTTAATATTTGCTTGCTTTTTCTCCGTAAGTTTCTCCATCTTACTTCTTTACTTTACAGATGCTCGATAAAATAGTAGGCTACTCTTCAAATGTTTGCAATTGACTGACTTCAATTCTTTAAGCAAACTTCAATAGACAAGCAAGTTTTTCTACCTTGTAGTCGTTGTGTTGTCGTTTCTCACTGACGTACGGATGCTCGATGTATCGTTGCTTCTCCCGTGTGCTCGGCTCCTCGATAAATTCACAGCGTCCGTTCCTCCACAACGTCTGTTGATTGAATAGAATCCCTCCGTTCGTAACTACGATCGTTCTCCTGCAACTTGGATCGTTATCTCACCGCAACGACACCAAATGTCACAAGTCTTTTCCCTCTTCTTCTCTACGTGTGACCTTCAGTCTCTTCGGAAGCTTCTTCGTATAAGTTCGTGGTAGCGTAGGCCTATCCCTAGATAACTGTTTCATTAGCTAAATGGCTAGGTTAAAGAATCTACAGTCTTTCACTGTTTTGTTAACCAACAACGACGACGTGTTTAACTCTTCTTATTATACTCCAAAATCCGATATAAAGTAAAACGATCAGCAACAACACAACAATGACTACACTTGCGTTATCATAACAACTACACGACTACTATCTTCATCAGTCTACTCTATCGCAACTCAACAACAACTCTTACAGCCTATCTCAACGGCTCTCAACACGCAACTCTCCTTCTTCACTTCCACTCCCTTCTTGTACAATTAACGTACGCTCGTCTAGACGTCACGTGCTGTCCAGACAATCACCTGTGCAGACGCCGCGCGGCAATTTGCACCTGGCCTACTTACGTCGCTATACGACAATCGGCGTGCACTGATTAAATTAGCTGACAATATGTATGCGCATCCACGTATAATGACATATATAATATACATATATAAATGTCTCATTCTGTACAAATATATATTATATATATATATTATATATATAATATAATACTACCTCCATTCTTCAGTGCGAAGACCCTTCAGGCTTTGAAAGCTAAATAATACAGAGTCGTATCATCGTATGTACTATGTACATGTAGGCTATAAGTAGAAATATAAAACACTGAAAGAAACTATTGTTCATTCATTCATTTATTATAGAGGTTTGTATAGCGCCTCTTCAAGGTTGTATATAAATATAGACCTATATAAAATATAGGCTACATAAACACATACAATGATAAATTGCATATATATATAGCAATATATATTTAATATAATATAGATCTGAGCATGTGTACTTGTATATAATAATATACGCCAGTAGAGGTCATTGTAGCAAGCTCGGACATTTGACCAATATAGCCTTCACCTTTGACCCATTTGACCTATATAGCCTTTACTTTCGTCCATTTGACCAATACCAGCCTAAAAAATTGAGTGCCCGCGTAGTTTGACCAATACTAGCCTTACTTTTTCGTATTCATGGAATATCCAACTCGGCTTAAAAGACAAGATATCCCAATATAAAATGGTTTACCCGAATAAAACTAAAACTGAATTACGAAAAATCGCCAAGCAGATCGGCTTGGTTGGATATACAAGACTGCGGAGATCGGGGTTGATTACTGAAATTGACGCCCACAACCGCGAATGCTACGACGATGACTGCCCATGCAAGTATCCACGTCCACGCACGAATATCGTCGTTCATCGTCGGCGTAATGTCGGCACGTCTTCATTTTCAGCCCAAGAATAGTAGAAGGGGCTGCAAGTGGGGCAAAAAACCGTAATGAACCAATAAATAAATACAAGCCTATAATCCTGGCCACATTAAAAGTAGCGTTTTAATGTAGACACGATCGTATAGGCACGCCGCGATACTGTGTGACGTAAACACAGCGGGTTCAAAGTCCGACGAGCGAAGATCTGCGCGCAATTAACCGCCTCCTCAAAGCTAAATACACCGCGAACGTAAAAAAGAGAATTTAACAGCAGAAATTTTGGAATATTATTGCGAGATAGACTAATTTATTCCTTTGCTGTTCCATTTACAACACCAACAGTAATCTGTTTCAGGTCCCAAAAACTGAGGTTTTTTCAAGTTTTATCAAAATGTACAAATTATTGCAGCTATAGTAGAGGTTCAGTTTTTAGGAACACCGCGTAAAAAGTTGGAAATTTCCCGCAGTATTGACGATGTGCTATTAGGTCCACAGTCTTTTCATTCACTTTCGTTATCGATATCAAACACGACATAGGCTATTTTTCATAATCGTCTCACAATGTCAGCAAGTCTTCATTTTCGATCCATGAATTAAACGAGTCTGGGTAGCCCAACCACTTCACGAGACATTTCTTCCCGCGTTTCCTAATCACTTTTTCGATTCTAAATATTTCTTGAGTTGTTTTCTGTAGCTCCTGCTCGTAAAAAGAGCCTTGTATTTCCTCCCCCGCAGAATCAGTAATCTTGTAAGTTGGCGGATCCGTATATTGAACCTGGGATACTACAAAGACTTCCTCCACCCATCTAGTCGTATAACCCTTTTCAAAAATATTCTTCTTCCTAGTTATTCTGACTTGATCGCCGATTGAAAACTCTGGTATAATAGGCTCTGAAATCTCATCGCCGTATAAATTCATAAATACAGTCTTTTCATTCACTTTCAAACTAGCCTTGGTGGGAGTCATTTTAATTGAAGAATGTCTCGTTTCATTATAATTACTAACCATTTCATCTAATACATCGATATATCTTCTTGTTGAATTAGCCGTAAAGTATTTGAACATCTTCTCTTTCATCGTACGCACCCATCTTTCTACGATGGAACTTTTTCCTTCGTTTTCGGTAGAATACAACTCGACTAAATTCTTCACATTTTTATTATAAAATTCTTTCCCTTTGTCACACCAAACTTTGACTGGCTGTCGACCACCCCCGAGTATCTTCACGAACCCATCGGCTGTAGACTTCCCACTCTTGTCATGTAATGGAATGATCCACCCATACTTGGAAAACACATCTATAACGGTCAATAGAAATTTCACACCATCATTATCTCTAGCGAAAGCCTGCATGTCGATTAGATCAGCCGCCCAAATCTGGTCAATCCCGCGAACACGGACCCGCCTCGTCCTAAAATTTCTCACTACTGGTTTGTGTAATTCATTCGCTAATTGATTAGTCCATTTCAGGTCCTGCTGTAATTCTAGGCTTTTTTTAAACCTAGCCCGAGACTCGTTTTAGCGGATAAAATAGGTTTTACTATCGCTCTCTCTACGCGTTCCCGCAAGCTTGGATTAGGTATATTATTCAACTGGTTTATCATTGCTCTATCAGCGACATTCCTAGAAGCCGTATCAGTGTGTTGATTGTATGCCAGGTCGTGAATATATGCCGCGCTATCTACCCTGTTTATAGGTTTGCTCCAATCTTTGGGGGTTTCGTTGGGATTCAGACGCAAATCTAGTCTAGTACCGGGACCAGTAAACTGATGGCCTGGCAAATGTACCTCACCAGCAAACTTGGCCCAAGGTAATTTAATGTTGCTAGTGGCAGCGTTCAGTGAACTAACTAGATCCCCACCTTGCGCAACAGCGGGCGCCTTCACGAATTGAGTTTTTGTTTTCCCGCATACGACGCAAACACCTCTGAGCATCGATCTCCCATTATTAGCCACGGCGTTCTGCACATCTGTCGTCTGGGTCTGTTTTTTACATTTTACGCAATACATTTCGTTTTTAATAATATATATTTTTAAAATGGAAATTAGAGATATGAGTTGGGGCACAGCGCTCTCGAAAAGATTCAATAATCCGTTGTTACCCAAAAGCATACGTGGCTTGATAGTTGGGAAATCGGCGTGTGGAAAAACGACGCTTCTTCTCAATCTTTTACTCAGGCCGGACTGGTTGGATTATAATAACTTACAGGTATTCGGTACTTCTCTGTTTCAACCGGAATATCGTATTATTAAAAAAGCATACGAAGAAAAATTGCCGAAAGAAGCGATCGTTTGGTTGTTTGAGCACCGAGATGAAATCGTGGGTCGAAATGCGTCGCCGGACCTCGTTATGGAAGAAATAGCAAAAAACGTAGAAGCTAAATCCGATATAATCGCCAAGTTCTTTGAGAGCGCCGACGATGTACCGGACCCGAGAGATTTGAGCGCTGAAAAGAAGAACCTGATGATTTTTGATGATCTACAATTAGAAAAACAAAACAAATGCGAAACGTATTATAATCGGGCGAGGCATAGTAATGTAGATTGTTTTTACCTCGCCCAGAATTATTTCAAACTACCGCGCCAAACAATCAGAGAAAATGCAAACTTTATTTGCCTGTTCAAACAAGACCTGAAAAATTGTAATCATATTTACAACGATCATGTGAGTACAGACATGTCGAAAGATGAATTTAGAAAACTATGCAAAACAGTATGGGAACAACCTCATGGATTCGTGGTTTTAGACCTGACTAGCGACAAGTACAATGGTAAATACCGATGCGGACTCGACGAATTTTATATAATCGAGGATCCGCCATTGTAAAATTGTATTGTATAGTAAAAATGGAATCATCGCTTCTCAAACAGATATCGGAAAACACGGAAAAGACGGCCTGCAACACGGAACCAAAAACATCATTTTCCGTTTTTCTCAGCGAAAAGAGCACGCGAATCAGAACGAAGTTTAATCCACTACTCGAACTGGAGAAGAATAAGAAATATGAAATGGCCTTAGTTGCCCTCGAGACGTACTATTCTTTTCCTAATATCGATGCGACAAACAACGGCTTCAGGTATTCGCCGAATTCCGGCACAGATTGGGTAAACATTGCAGTTCCAGAGGGTTGCTATGAAATAACGGATATCAACGAATATATACAGAGAGTCATGAAGGGGAATGGACATTTCGACGGAGTAAATGGAAATTACTGTATCTCAATAGCGCCAAACACCAATACTCTGAGGTCTGTGGTAAATATATCCGCAGCAGATTATAGGGTTGACTTTACGCCAAAGAATTCGATAGGACGGGTTCTAGGTTTCAGCAGATGGATCTATAGGGATGGCTATAATGAATCGGAGGACTTGGTAAATATAATGAGTGTAAGCAGCCTAAGAGTGACCAGCGACATTATTGGGTCTTCGTACACTAACGGAACATCGGAAAACGTGATATATTCTTTTTTCCCAAACGTAGGCCCGGGTTACAAGATTATCGAAGTGCCGCATAATTTAATATATCTCCCGATTTTGCTGTCTACAATTTCAATGATGGAAACGAGGCTCACAGACCAACATGGGAACCTACTAAATCTTCGAGGCGAGGAATTAGCGATTCGATTTCACATCAGGGAAGTTTGAAAGTTTTTGTAATTTATTAATAAAATGAATCGTTACACGGGCGTAAAAGTTAATATTTCAGAAGCGCAACAAGACAAAATTAAAAAATCACTTGAAAGGGGAACCGGCGTGAGTATCAAACTATCGCACGATGATTTGAATGGTGAACACGTTTTGGCTCTCACCCAGGCGCAGATCAATAAAATGACGGCGGCCTACCAAAAAGGAACTGGCATGATTATTAAAATGAGTAAAACGCAATTGGAGAACAACAAGAAAGTCGAGGGTGGTTTCATAGGTGCTATACTTCCGTTTCTAACGACAGCGGGACGGTTCCTTCTGTCTAATGCGCTGCCAAGTTTGGCGATGGGGGCATTGAGCGGTCTAGGCTCCGCGGCAACTACTAAGATTGTAGACAAAATCAGCGGTTCGGGCGTAATGTATGTCAAGAGAGGTGACATAGCGTGCAAAATAAGAGCAGCCGGATCCGGTTTGTACTTGTCTCCGTGGCAAAAAGGTAGCTCAATAACGGCATCCGGGTTGTACATGAAAACAGGGTCGGGCTATGCTAGAGGCGAAGGACTTTTGCTCGGCCCCAACTCTCCGTTTCGAAACATTCCGATTCTTGGCATGATATTATAAATTATTATATGTAAAATGTCGAGACCAATACACAAATTTGGAACTAAACCAACTAGACCGGTAGAGGTTAGAACGCAGCCCGTTTCAGTCTTTTGGAAGATTACGAGCGGTGTTACTCGCACCCCAGTAAGACAACTAGGAGGTCTGCGATGGGAGATTTTTGCGCAAAATGATATCACGATACAACCAAAGGCGGCAAATACGCTAAGGCTTGGACTAGGTGTAGAAATGGCGGCAGGACTTTGCCTCGTTTCCCTCAGACAGAGTATCAAAGAACGACGATGCAGCCTACTAGACGGAGTGATTTCAGAAGATGTGGTTGATGATATCATAGTTTCCATTCAAAACAACTCCGATTCGGCAGTAACGATAAACGAAGGAGATTCGCTATGCTGTGTAAACTATCAACGGTAAAAAAAATATATTGCTAATAAATAAAAGAATGGAATACGAAGGCATCAAACTCTATCCAAACCTAACAAATATAACGCCCTCTGCGCCAGAAGGTGAAATACAAATAGCCGCAGGGTCCGCACAAACGTATCGACTTCAGAAGATTAGCGAAACCAAAAAGGAGATCGAGCAAGAACGCGACAAAAGAGCAACGTTGAGTAAAAAGTACCATAGAAGTGTGAGCGTAATCGGCGCAGTAGACAACTTCCTCATGGTGGTCACGATGGGGCTCGGAATTTCAGGAATCGGTGTACTAGCCAGTGATATTTTACTTCAGGAAATAATTTCCGTTTTACTTCTATTTCAGTTCGGAAGGTCTCAATTTCAGTTCTAATTCAGTTCCAGTTCTTCCAAAAATTTCAGTTATACTTCTAATTCAGTTTTCGAAATAATTTCAGTTCTCAATTCAGTTCTTTTGCTTGCGTCTTTCTGGAGCACTCATGCTTTCTCTGTGGTGAAGTCGCTGACTCGGATTAGGCCAAGTCGCATGGAAGTTTTCAGCCACCCATGATTTTGCATGGTCCGTTTCTTAATATATTTCTTAGTATTCTGTTGTTTGCGCAGAGGTAAAATGTTAAAATTTTATCATAATATGTAGTTCCACAGTCATCCGTTTTAGGGTTGGCTAGACCCACGAAGCCTTGCATGGATAGGCCTAAGCACATTTATTTTGTCTATTTCCTCGCAGCAAACCTACTTAAAAAGTCCAATACATTGTTTTCGTCATTTAGCCAATTGATTTCTAGTCTTATCGCGAAGTTGAAAATTATCAACTTACAGGGAAAGTCCAAATGAAAAATTGTTTTTAAACTAACCGTAATAAAGCAAAATATAGGCAAAAGATAGAAAAGTTGTAAGAGTCAGAAAGTACATGTATGTGCGTCTTTTAAACAAACACAGCTGCATCGGAAAAACTGTCAACTAAAATTTCCATTTTTTTCATTAATTTCAGTTCGAGAATTAATTTTCGTTTTTATTCTAATTTCAGTTCGGTGTGCTCAATTTCCGTTCTATTTCAGTTTTCGTTCTTAAAATAATTTCAGTTACAGTTATAGTTATACTTAACGGAAATCAATATTTTCAGTTCTAATTTCACTTATCGTTAATGAAAATATCACTGGTACTAGCCACCATAATTGCGACCCCCATCGCTATTGCTATGGAAGGGACAGCGCTAGGTGCGGGGCTATTGAGTATAATTGGCAGTCGAATCTGTAAAAAGCTCGCCCTGAAGGCGGAGAAGCATGAAAAGATCAAAACGCTAGCTGACGCGAAGCTCAACACGATCAGCGACCATATTTCAAAAGCCCTCGTGGACGATCATATTTCAGATGAGGAATATTCTCTGATTCTAAGCGAGATTGAAAAATTCAATGGCATGAAAGAAGAAATTAAAAGTAAGTCGAAAGTTGCGGCAGCCGCGATGGACGAGGAAACGAAACAATCACTCATCGATCGGGGAAGAGAAGAGGTCAGGCAGTCCTTTCAAAGCATGTTTGAGAAAAATACCGAATCTAGTAGAAAGACGACTAACGCGAACATGTACGAAATCATGTAGACTTGTAGAGTTTTGTAGACCTATGTAGACCTATGTCGCTATGTCTGAAAATACGTCTAACCTATGTTTTTACACATGTCGAAAAACACGTCTAAAAACACGTCGAGAAACATGTCGAAAAAACATGTCGAGAAACATTATATTTTTTATTAAAAATGTCGTTTCTAAAGATAGATGACCCGGCGAAAAGAAATTTCATAGTCGAAGAGTTTCTGAAATCCAAGAAGAATATTCAACAAAACTTTTTATCGGAGAGATTGGGAGATTCAGGACTGCAACAAGAATTAACCAAGCTGTACAAGCCTATCGTCGATTCACAATCCGCAATTTCTAAAGAGCAGAATGTCCTACTATCCGCCATCAAAGAAAACTCGATAGCTACATCAAACGCGCTACAGACGCTACCCGCGTCGTTGAAGGTTCAATTTTCTCAGTATCCCTCGATAGAAGCGTATAGCGACGATCCGACTGAGGATATTAGAACTTTAGAATTAGGTGATGTAGCCACCAAGTACCTTCATCAATACGCCTCCGATAGAAAAATCGTAGATACGACGTTCGGAATACGATCAAAAAATGGTCAATTCTACATCGGCGACACTCCGATTTCTATTCAAGGAGACGATGTGACGGTTGGAAATAAGACGTATAGCGGAACACCGGGGCTTTGGGAGTTGTTGACGCTGAAACAGCCGAACACATCGATATACGATAATAATGATAGAGACGATTACGCCGAGATTCTACTCGCGACGGATGCTATCAGACAGCCAAAAAATCCTAACAAACCCAAAGCATCTTCGAGCGTCAAATATAGAGAAATTATCAAACCGATATGGGAAAAGAGGACTCGTAATGCGGTGGGTAAAGGCGTGGGTGGCGTAATCGTTATTTCTGAAGATCCAAATGTATTAGCGAAACAGCTAGAACTACGATTTCAAAGCTTCAAAGCAGGCAATACCGGCGTGAGAAACGAGATCGTGGCGATGTGCGACGCGTTATTGAGGCAGGAAGTGCTGAGTAATGACGCCTACAAAAATATAATGTCGGCATTATAAAATGCGGGAAAAATGCAGGTCATTAATAGAAGGAGGTATAGGAAACAATACGTAATCGGAGGATCTGGAATATTCGATACAATTTCGGGATTTTTCAAACGGCTAGTTACGTCGAACGCCGCCAAACAATTAGCAACGACCGCTCTCAACGCGAGTAAAGACGTGGCGAAAGAAATTGGGAAAAAGGCCATCGATGTTGGGAAAACAACCGCAATCGACGCTGGCAAACGATTAGTGGACAAAGCAGTGGCCAAACTGTTTACTCCTGCCCCTACTCCCACCTCCAAGAAAATTACGCCAGAAACTAGACAAATTTTAGAGCGGCTGAGTGGCGTCGGGTCGAGTCCGAATATCCCAAATATCCCAAATATCTCGAATATTAATAATCTGATGATGGGGGATGGTCTGAAGAAGAACGGCGTCATATCGATACAAGATTTAGTACGCTCGCTAAACGGCGCCGGAATGAAGGTCGCGTAAAAAAAATATTATCGGGTAGTAAAAATGCAATCATCTGATATTCTGAGATTTACCGAACAGCCATTGAGCGATGAAAGCGTCGAACGCTACGAATGGTACGAGTATGAGCCGATATCGGGGGCGAATCTAAACACCTCCGGCGAGATTAGAATAAACATCGAACTTCAAGATCTATTTTGTCATCCGGCAGAATCTTACCTGCTGTTCGAGGGTAGATTGACGAAGGCGGACAACACCTTCTACGTTAAAGCCAATGAAGCAACTCTTACGAATAATGGGCTCATGCATCTTTTCAGTCAAATTTCGTATTCCCTGTCGAATCATGAAATTGAATCGTTATTTCACCCAGGTCAAGCAACGACGATGCTCGGATTACTCAAATACCCGAATGATTTTCAACTAGCTCAAGGATTGAATCAGTTGTGGTACAAGGACAGCGGGGCGACGGCTGCTATCGCGAATAATCAAGGTTTCGCCGTGAGACAGTCGTATATAATTCAAAAACCAAATGCCAAAGGTACTTTTAGCTTTGTTGTTCCATTGAAGCATATTTTCGGATTTTGCGATGATTACGACAAGGTTGTTTTTGGTGTGAAACATACGCTAACTCTGGTTCGTAAAGCCGATGATGACGCAATTTTTAGACTCGCCGCCGCGGGTGCAGGGAAAGTTAGGCTGGATAAAATCTCATGGTTCATGCCGCACGTTATTCCCGCGGATATGGAGAAGATGCAATTGTACAAAACGATCGAATCGAAAGCGTCGTTGCCAGTTGCGTACAGAGCCCGTCAATGCGATACCACCTCCGTCGCACAGTCGACTAATTTTAGCTGGAGACTTAGCGTCAAGACATTACCCGAGAAGCCTAGGTACATCTTCTTGGGTTTTCAAACCGACAAAAGCGGCGATCAGCTACACAATCCATCCGTTTTCAATCATTGCGATCTGAAGAACATGTTCGTGATGATGAACCAGGACCGATATCCAGTTGTCGACTACAACCTATCATTTCCGAATCAACAATTCGCGCGGGTGTACCGAGCAGCAGCCGCGTTTAGTGAAAAATACTATGGAATGGACGAACTAATGACGCAATGCAATATCACACCCTCGGACTTCAAAGATCTGTTTCCGATTATGGTGTTTGACGTGAGCAAGCAATCCGAGCGTCTGAAGTCATCGGTGGTCGATATCCAGATCAAAGGCACGTTTAATACAGCGCCGCCGGCTAATACGGAAGCGTACGTAGTGGTGATTTCAGACAAGTTACTGAGGTTTCAATCGGACGGACAGAAAATGAGCGTGGTATATTGAAGTTCATGATAGAATGGTCGATGACAGTTCTGAATAATGAGACTTTGAGACTTGTAGATACCTATCGTGTGTTCTCAGACGATAGGTATCAACGGAAAAATACGGACTTAGTATAGAAACTCGACCTGCAATCCACATCCAGCCACAATAAGAAGGGAGGTAACCTTTGGATTGTCGAATTCGGCGGAATATACCCTCATACCGACTTTTTCGCCGGCGACTAAAGACATGGCGGCGGTTGGTAATACGAGCGATACTCTGCTGTCGGCGGTTTGTCCGCCCGCCATGTATCCAATAAGTTCGTTATTATGTATCTCGGATTTGAAATACGCAACCCTGACTATTTTTTTTACCACATCACCACTCCGCACATTTCCGATCATGAAATTCGCGAATCCGCTAAGTCGATATACACCCGTACGAGGAATAGTTATTACCCCTTCAGCCGCCGTATACGCCGAATCCGTATTTATAACGATGGTCGTTAATTGGTCGTGCTGTACACCGTCGCCTGAGAATCCGCCAGTCAAGCTTGCGGGTGCACCCGATGTTGTCGACTCTTTCAACGCGCAAATAGCCGGCCCGGTTGTGGGTCTCCAATTCGGGGATAATGCTGGTGCCGCTGTAATAGCTCCAGCCGTTCCTTCAAACCTATATGTAATACCGCTCGTCGTATTTCTCACTAGATTGCCCGGGGATACCCTCATACCCGAAACGTAATCTCTAGGAGCGATATCCGCTGTTTTATCAACGACTAGGGCAGTAGCTTGAGCAAAACTAATAGCATCATCATCGTTACCCGCAAAAGGGTAATCAGTCGGCAGACCAACGAGATGATGGCCGCGCATATCTATATCTCCCGTAATGTTGTTGTCACCATCTAGCCTTAGAAAAGTACTATTTACTTGACTAAAAGTAACACCTCCAGCAATTACTCTTTGCGTAGAGCCAGAATCGGTATGTCCAAATTTATCAACAGGCATTTTGAATATAATAATTTTTATTAATTAGGGCCGTAAGAATACCGCTGAAAAGTCCCTACACAAAATGTTCGTGGCGATGGATGAAAAAGCGTGTATGCTGAGGTAATCGAACTCGTCTAGAAAAACTATGTTACTTCCGATTGAATGGTTGTGCGAACCTTTCGTGCTCCCTCCGCACGCAATTTGCATGTACGACGCCCCATTTTTATACAGGTGGACGGTGCCATACGCGGTATTACTATTGTTGCAAAATTCTATGTACGCCGAAACGATATAGTACCCGGCTTTACTGGGGAAGAAAGAAGTCGTTCCGATACCCTGTTCAATACCGTGTTTTGCGGTACCGCATCTTATTACGTCAAAAGTAACTGCAGTGTGAGTCCTAGCGAGTATAGCCTGCTGAGTTGAACTGTAAGCGCTAACCGCGGGTCCTACTACCGCCGCCACTTTCGAAGTAAGTTGTTCATCGACGTATTTCTTATTCGTCAAATGATTATTGTCGGTCGGGACGTCGTCGTGATTCTGCAGTAAATCTATTACTTGCCCCCGACTCACAGCCTCATCTATTCCCGCTTCCAGAGTATTCGCTGTATTCGTTGTATTCGTTGTAGGCAGACCTCTAATAGTATGTCCACTCATATTTAGATCTCCGGTCGCGGGGTTTGCTCCATCCAGCCTTAGAAAAGTACTGTTTACTTGACTTTCAGTAACTCCGCCAGCAATTACTCTTTGAGTAGATCCTGAATCTGTATGTCCAAATTTATCGACAGGCATTTTTTTACATCTGAATATAATTTTCAATGCAGGCTGTTTATAACTTCTTGAAAACTCACTCCATCTTTACATGTTTTTTTCAGGACGCACAGACACAAATGACCGCAAAACACTTCGTTGTCGGGCTGTACGCGTTCGCTATTGTAGTACACGGGACTCTGTAAATACTTTACCAGTTCTGTAGGAGGGGGCAGGCCATAGCTGTCGAAATATATTTTATCCTTGCCGTTCTTCAAAAAAGCGACCCAGTGCGAGCCGGTTCCATTAGAATCGTCTAGATTCAATATCCCGCATTCAGTCCGTCCAGGTTTCTTCGGCAGCTCGTCTCTGAGAAATACTCCCCGGAAATTAGGGATATTGAGCTTTTTCGCGGCATCTAGTAGCTCAAAATTCGTCAACGGATGATTTGCGAGGACTACGCCTTCGACATTTATATTTTTCACAGTTGTATAGCTCATTTTAATATTTCATCTAGATGTTTCACAAACTAATGAGCTTTTGAGCTTCTACGCAGGCGAGATAATATTTATGTCTGCAATTTTTGCATTCATTCGCCTTTCCATCTTTTTGAAATCGATTGTTGTCGTATCCCGATATGTTCTGATTTACCTTACACCGACTGCAAACTTTTGTGTCTTTTGTCTCCCTATTTTCCTGTCTTGCGTATTTGTGTGCAAGCTCCTTTACTTGGGCATTTTTACAAAGTTTGCAGCTCGGATAGCTTCCGTTCTTTTGCGTATGATCTTTGTGAAATTCGCCCAAGCTTTTTTCTATTTTGCATTTGGTACACACTTTTACCGCATCCATTTTATATTAGTGTAAATTATTCTTTATTTTGTTTAGTTTTCAGCGTGTAGTGCCCATAGGCTAGGGTATGGATCCCGTCGTCCATTATTACTCTTTTGTCGTCGTCGGCAGACAGAGCTATTTTATTTACTTCTTCGGTGTAAATTTCATGACGATAGGATCGAATGACGTTCATCGCTCTCGACTGTTGTCTTTTCGTAAACACGCAGTCTTTGTAATCTGCGTGAGTGATTGATTTCTTGACGACGTTCTTTTTCACTCCTTTACATTTCTTGTAGTCTTCGCCCGCCATTTTGTAAGAGTACAACTTGGATCGTAGTCCGACAAATTCTTCGATTTGTTTTCCCGCGGCTTCGTCTTTGAACATACCAACCACTTTTTTATTAACGCCAGATTCTATACCCGACGGGTGATCTCTCGGATAGTCTGAAGTATCGAACATACTTTGGACGTCGGGGGAAATATCTTTGTAGAAGTCTTCCGTTTTAATTTCATACGCCAAAGAATCGGTATCGGTGAATAATAGCTTGGCCCTATCTCCGTACTTGGCCTTGATGTAATTATAATGAAAATCATACATGAGCGTCTTACTGGTGTCTAATATACACATCCCTAGATATATCGGCTTGTTGTAAAACAACTTGGTCTTTTTCATGTGAACGGCGATGAGGTTTTCATCGAAAATCGTTCGTCTGTCGTAATTAGTTTTCGCGACTAGCTTGATAGCTTCCTTCTCATCACTCACCAATCGTATGTCAACTCGATTCTCGATAGCTTCCATTGTTTTTCCGAAAACGCTATTGTTCATCAGCTTGAAAAAGTCTTTTTCAAAATCGTTCGTAGCTTTCGTTTTCAGGTTAGTATTCAGATCGATATACTTTTTCAGCCAGGCACTTTCCACGAATTTTATTCCTCGGTGTATTTTTACGATTTTCAATCCGAGTCTTTCATACAATTTTAAATTTCCGTAATGAACGACGTACTTCTTTTTATCGTTCAAGTTTGGAATTAGTTTTGCGACATTCGATCCCGCGGGTTTTACACTCTCCGGAGCTAGAGGATAATCATTATGCAGGTCGTGCAATTCCCTCGGATATTCTAAGTCGACTTCTAACACACATCCCACGCCATCTTGTTCGGTAATACTCCTCCAATCATTCAATTCGTCATCGTTCATCCATTCAAACCCGTGAGTCGGTAGCGGCTTGCTCATCGCCCATCCGTACAAGTTGTTCGCGTCCAAGTATGGAATGAATACTGAATGCTGGGTGGGGTTGAAAGCTTCTCCCATATACTCGTTGTTCGCCTTCGCGTATCGATGTGAAATCGTGCTGACGCCTCCTCGGATTCCCTGCTTGATCATCAATAACATATCGTAGTCGCTCAACAACTCCAACTCTACACCAGTCGTCTTCAACGCTGCGTCCCAAGCAAGTCCAGGCGAAGTATAATACCACGCAGGATCTAGGTTGTAGTTCTTCATACAGACGTCTCTAAAGTTTTCAAAGACATCCGCTAATAATAGAACATCCGATAAATTGTACAAGTCGTGATATTGGCGTAATGTTTTGCACTCAATTTTATCCCATACCGTTTTCGCGTGCTTGTAATCTTTTTCGCTGATGCCCGAATCGTTTAGTTTTGAATAGAAGGCATGCTTCGGTGGCAATTCGGTTTCGTTTAATCTTTCAACACCATCGACGTAATCATACGGGTAAACGCCTTTTCTGAGTAAAAGATCCAGCTTCTCACCTTCAAAAAATTTCCCTAAATTCTTACACTGATCTTTCTGAAGATTTTTCGATAACGCGTCGAGACTCGAGGGCATGAATCTAAAACTATCGATGAAACGTAATTCGCGTTTGACTTCTTTCTCTTTTCCATCTTTGTCTACAAACTTATCGACGACGACCTCTCTGCTGAATGAGATATACTTTTCTTCGTTGCAGGGAATGCATTTGATTTTCTCACCGTGTTCACCTCGTAATTTCTTGATAAATAAATGGCTGTCATAACCCGTCAAATTGTGAAATACGACGGGGAAGAACTTGGGGACTTTGTATTTCAGATTACAAAGGTTGTGAGCGGCACCTCTAAATTTTCCGGTCAAATGACAGTGATCTCGAACTCGATCTTCACGCAACTCTCCCCCACAGATATGGCAGTTGACAGCTTCATCATAACATTTCTGTTCAGTTTTGCCGAATATCATCTTCTTGGGGAATTTGAACTCGTTGTATATTCGTTTTACATTTTCTTCGATAGAGTCTATGAATAACTGAGCAACATCATCGTCTTCGTTTTCAGCTGTAAAATGCACCGGCTCTTGGGAATAAACTTCATCGTCGAAGCATTTCAAATGATAACAAAACGAGCTGGGCGTATGTTTTTGATACTTGTTGGTGTAAGACGTGCTAGGAACGGGTTGACATGTACCGATAGGTTTGATGAACGATTCAAAATCGGCAAAGTATACAAACGGTACACGCATCTTTCTATAGTAATGTGTAAAACTTAGCATAGTCCCAGGTTCCGGAAGTTCTATTCGTTGGGCGTCCTGCTGCGAACAGTACTCAGTATGTTTGTGAAGCGATTCTTTTCTACTGAATCCTATCAAGCATCTTTTGCAATAGTACATTGATGTAGTAGTATTTTCTGTTTTCGCCGCCATCAGTCTGTTGAAATTCTTGATCCAACAATAATGCTTCTTTTCTCCATCAGAAATGAGTAATAGATCTACACACCTATCATTCTCATGCTTTGATATATATAGTGGGAATACATTCACATCTTTCTCGTAACCAAAAACATTAATACTAATATTATTATTTCTCTCAAATTTACCTATCACATTAGCATCCGCTGCTACAGGGAATTCGATACCGGACCAATTGAGTTTCTCAGACTGTCTAATTAATTCTTTCGTAATTCTCTCCGGGTGTTCTTCAACGGGGTTTACAGCTCTCGCTACACACCACTTGAAGCATTCCTCATCTTTGTTCTTCATATTAATAATAGCCTTTTTATTCGCTAAACAATCAGGAAGTGGAATATAAGAACTTCCTTTCAATGGTTTATATACCACTTGTCACAAGTCTTTTCCCTCTTCTTCTCTACGTGTGACCTTCAGTCTCTTCGGAAGCTTCTTCGTATAAGTTCGTGGTAGCGTAGGCCTATCCCTAGATAACTGTTTCATTAGCTAAATGGCTAGGTTAAAGAATCTACAGTCTTTCACTGTTTTGTTAACCAACAACGACGACGTGTTTAACTCTTCTTATTATACTCCAAAATCCGATATAAAGTAAAACGATCAGCAACAACACAACAATGACTACACTTGCGTTATCATAACAACTACACGACTACTATCTTCATCAGTCTACTCTATCGCAACTCAACAACAACTCTTACAGCCTATCTCAACGGCTCTCAACACGCAACAACTCCTTCTTCACTTCCACTCCCTTCTTGTACAATTAACGTACGCTCGTCTAGACGTCACGTGCTGTCCAGACAATCACCTGTGCAGACGCCGCGCGGCAATTTGCACCTGGCCTACTTACGTCGCTGTACGACAATCGGCGTGCACTGATTAAATTAGCTTACATTACCTCCTTCCTTTCTTTTGAAGAGAGCTAATTAATCTTAAAAATTAGCGAACGTATAATGCTTAAACTAAATACAAACAATTTCTATACTAAATGCAATCACAAAATATCTTATACTACAATCTCGATAAGCAGTCCGCTACTACATTCAGCTTTCCCTTCTTATAGTTCAACAGAATGTCAAAATTTTGCAATGATAAAGACCATCGGACTAACTTAGCAGACTTCGACATTGACTCAGTCAAATAAACTAAAGGATTATGGTCAGTGAACACATTAATCTTGGAACCAATAATAATTTCTTTCAATTTGTTTAAAGCCCATATGATTGCATAGGCTTCCTTCTCAATCGTCGCCCATCTCCTCTGGGTATCTGTCAGCTTCTGACTGATAAATGAAACGGGACGTTCTATCCCCGCATCGTCCACTTGTGACAGCACAGTTCCCACAGCAAAGTCACTGCTATCACAATACAAATTAAATGGTTTGCCAACCTCAAACATATATAAAATCACATTATGCAATCTGATCTGTTTCAGAAACAATTCTAATTGTCTTAAAAGAATGTCCATTCAAATGATTAGGACAATTATCAAAATGTACTTCAATGTCATCTACATACGGCTCATTGCATACAGCACTTGTTTAGACATCTTGATTGCTAAATCGCTAATTTGTTCCTCACCCACTTGAAGTGATTTCTGTTGCTCGCTGGTAAGATGTCCGATCTGTTCATAGTCCAATTGCAGCGATTTCTGTGTCGTCTCTGCCTGGTCTTCTTTCAATGGTAGTTCTACCACTGATCCGAATTCGTCGTCCTCTTCCACGATGAGACCACACGATAATGTTCTTGCGATGAACTTCCTCATTTTGTTGGCATGGACGATTCGTCGGCCGTTTTCATTCATGTCCACCAGATACGAATACTTGGATCTTCTTTGTAGCACTGTACATGGACCATGCCATCGTGAGATCAATTTATTGGTTGACGTTGGATATAGTACGTTGACGTTTTCTCCTGGTTTGAATTCTTTATATTTTGCTTTCTTGTTATATTGGCCGGCATACTGTTTTTGTTTCTCCAATTTCTTTGCATTTTCCACCTGTTTTTCATCATTCGTATTCTCCGTAAACATTTCTCTCATGCTCGTACCAATTTCCACATCGCTCCCCGAATCTTCACTATCATTTCGTTCACATGCAGCCATCACTTCTTCATTTTCATTGTTCTCGGGTGTTATTCCTTCGTCATCTTGAATGCTGAGTTCATCTTCGCTGTCCGTGTCATCTTCTTGCGAACTTTCGTTTATCATTTCATCTTCTCCGCCTTCGACTTCTGCTCTCCGACTTTGTGCTCTTGTAGTCACATTCGCTTGTAGCTCTCCTTGCAATATACTGATTGGTGGAACCTCTTTCAGTTCTGCAATTATCTCTGGATGTAGCAGGAACTTTTCTTGATTTTCTTTACACAGTTCTGCTGAAATGCTGGCACACACTAAAGTTAAATATGGCGCGATATTTATTGTCCTGTCCTCTGTAGCTGTTCCTTCGTTACGACCGCTCATCCGCACTTCGATTTTCACCAACTTAGCTGGAATCGGCTCTCCAGCTACACATTGCAAATGAACTCTGCCGATTTCTTCTACTGTCGTTCCTTTCAGTAGTTCCTCGTTGATTACTGGTATCTCGGTCCCCGAGTCAATCAACGCCTCGACTTGCACAGGCTGCCCATCAGTCCCACGTATCTCCACATTTACATGCTGCAACGATATTTTCTTTATGCGTTGACACTCCTCTTTACTTTTTGTTTCTCGACAATTTTCTGCAATGGAAGTAGTCTTTATCGCTTCTTTCAGTATGGTGAACTGCGGCGTACACTTCATCACTGACTTTACTTCTGTTTCTTGGTTGCATTGTTCTTCCCAACCAGGAGGTGCATTTATCACTTGTATCTGGTTTACTCGAAGATTTTCTGCACTTCTGCTAAAGTTCTTCCTCAGATTTGCCGCTCCTGGTGCTTGGCAATGTTTTATTAGGTGTTTATCAGAATTGCAATTGTGGCAACGCTTCTTGATAAAACTTCTTTGCTCCTTGTTCTCCCACTTGTTGTACGGCGTGTAAGATGCATTACTTTCTGTTGGGCGTCCCAGCGGCGGAGTTCGATTGTAGGCTTGTCTGTCCCACGTTGACTGTTGTTTATCTTGCGACCACTGCTTTCCAGAATAATCATCTTTCTTTGCATCATTACTCTTGGCTTGGCTTCCGGTGTCTTTGCTATCCTTGTTCCACTTGGGTTGCTTTGGACTATTGTCCCATGCTTCAAATTTCGGTTTGTCTTGGAACATCACACCAATCCGATTGTTTACATGTATATCTGCGAGATCTGCAACATTACTAGCTTCCAAGCATTCTGTGCCCTCTTTTGCTAAGACAAACTGTAGTGGACCTGGTGGTAAACATTCTTTCAGCTTATCCGCCACTAACAAATCAAACAGCTTCTCGTAGTTTTTGTCCACTCGTCTACTTCGGACATAATAATTCAACAGGTTCTTCAGCCTAGCCGTGAACATCGTATACGTTTCTTCGGCTGTCTTCTTGGCATCTGCAAACCTTGACCTGTACTCACGAGCTGTTAACTTGGATTCCTTCAACAAGTGCTCTTTCACTGCATCGTATTTATCTAAATTCTCAAATGATAATCGATTCAATACCGTTCGTGCTCTCGGGGTCATCAATGGCAACAACAATTTCACCCAGTACTGCTTTTCCACAGCGAAGCTATTGAATGCATTCTCCACGGTCTCAAAATATAATGGCACTTCCATCATATCATACGGCATCTTAGGCAATACATGCTTCATGGCATCACCAATCTTCTTGATCTTGGACACCATTGTCTCACTTTCTCTGAGCCTAATCTGTTCTGACACTTCTCGGCTCTTACGATCATCTTCGTCTCTCTTCTTCAGTCGATCTTGATCTTCGATTCTCCGCAGTTCTTCTTGTTCTATCTTCTGCTGCAACAGCTCTAACTGCTTTCTGCGTTCTTCTTTTTCAATGGCCATTTCTTTAAGTTGAGCCTCCTTGATAGCAAGTTTCTTTTGTTCTAACTGCATCTGCTCTTCTCTTTCTCTTTCTGCTTTTTCCAAATTGTCTTTTCCAGCTTGAAATTCTTCCTGACGAATTTCTTCTGCTCTCTCCAGTTCTTGTAAACGCATCTTTTCCTTTTCTTCCTCACGAGCCTTTTTGTCTTCGATCTGCTGTTTTCGTATTTCTTCATCGCTTTTTCTTGCTTTTTCGTATTCTATCATTAACTCCATCCTTCGTCGTTCTGCTTCGTCACGATCTAATTTCATTTGTTCTAACTGAAGCTGGAACTGCTGCTTCTGCATATCTATCTCTTGCTGTCTCATCCTTTCTGCTTTTTCTATCTCTTGTTGTCGCAGTTCTTTCTCTTCTTGCTTACGTTCTTTCTCTTCTTGGCACCGTCGCTCTTCTTTCTCCTTCTCTTCTTGGCGACGTTCTTTCTCTTTCTGTCTGCGCTGCTCTTCTTTCTGCTTCTCTTCTTGTCTACTCATCATCATGAATTGTAGCAACGCCTCTATAGACATCGGTGCCTCAGGCTTCTCCACTGGCTTCTCCGCAACGCCTCCGACAGCACCTTCTTCTTCTTCTTCTTTCTTAGCCCAAACCTCGGCTAAATTTCTCATCAATTCTTCCCTAGACATCTGTTCGACTTCTTCTGCGTCTAGATCTGCTTCAATTAGCAGTTTTATCAGTCTATCAGTAGACATTTTCTTAATATTTGCTTGCTTTTTCTCCGTAAGTTTCTCCATCTTACTTCTTTACTTTACAGATGCTCGATAAATTAGTAGACTACTCTTCAAATGTTTGCAATTGACTGACTTCAATTCTTTAAGCAAACTTCAATAGACAAGCAAGTTTTTCTACCTTGTAGTCGTTGTGTTGTCGTTTCTCACTGTCGTACGGATGCTCGATGTATCGTTGCTTCTCCCGTGTGCTCGGCTCCTCGATAAATTCACAGCGTCCGTTCCTCCACGACGTCTGTTGATTGAATAGAATCCCTCCGTTCGTAACTACGATCGTTCTCCTGCAACTTGGATCGTTATCCTGCAACTTGGATCGTTATCTCACCGCAACGACACCAAATGTCACAAGTCTTTTCCCTCTTCTTCTCTACGTGTGACCTTCAGTCTCTTCGGAAGCTTCTTCGTATAAGTTCGTGGTAGCGTAGGCCTATCCCTAGATAACTGTTTCATTAGCTAAATGGCTAGGTTAAAGAATCTACAGTCTTTCACTGTTTTGTTAACCAACAACGACGACGTGTTTAACTCTTCTTATTATACTCCAAAATCCGATATAAAGTAAAACGATCAGCAACAACACAACAATGACTACACTTGCGTTATCATAACAACTACACGACTACTATCTTCATCAGTCTACTCTATCGCAACTCAACAACAACTCTTACAGCCTATCTCAACGGCTCTCAACACGCAACAACTCCTTCTTCACTTCCACTCCCTTCTTGTACAATTAACGTACGCTCGTCTAGACGTCACGTGCTGTCCAGACAATCACCTGTGCAGACGCCGCGCGGCAATTTGCACCTGGCCTACTTACGTCGCTGTACGACAATCGGCGTGCACTGATTAAATTAGCTTACACCACTGTATCGATATCCAACTTCAAAACGGTTTTGAATCTCCAATTACTCCCCCGCATCTGAAAACTGGCCATGCTCTCCTTAATTTTATCCGCCGCGTTGGTATATATTTCCCTCACATCGGTTGCTTCTAAAATAATATCACTCTTTGATTTGAAATTAGGCTCAGCCGTTACTACTTCGCCGGTTTTCATATCTACTTTCTCCATTACGCACATGAGATCGAGTTGAACTTTTACCCCTCGATTTTTCGCTAGCAGCCTAACTACCTGCGGTCTTACAGCCTTGAGAAAAGTTGCAACATCGATCCTGCTGTCGCCATCGATCGTGTATCTTTTTGTAAACCCTTTGATAGCCGTCGCAGTCTCTCGAAGTTTGAACCTATGAATGGGCGGTTTTATTTGCGGAGGTAACTGACTAATCTCGCTAGTCAGCCAATCCGAAAAAACTATTTTATTTTTCCCCGGATGCAAAAATTTCCAAGTAGTAGTCAAGAATGCCGTAAGTTCCACTTTTGCTAATCTCGAGTATCCTCGCACACCTCTCTTTTTCGCAATTTCGCGCAATTCTCGTACAGTGGCGGGAGTATGCGCTGGTGCTTTGGTGACCTGAGCCCGAGCGCCTAGTCGATCTCCCTGCAATATGAACGCTATGAGTTCCGCTTTTCGCAAACTCAAGTATCCTCTTTGTCCTCTCTGTTTAGGAATTTGTCGTAATTCTTTCAGATTATACGATGAGTAGTCCATTTTATATTGGGATCTCTTGTCTTTAGGCCGAGCTGTATATTCCATTTTCAGTTATTTTACATACACGAGAGAAAAAATTTTTACGCCAGACGCCGAATATGAAAAAGTAAGGCTAGTATTGGTCAAACTGCGCGGGCACTCAATTTTTTAGGCGGGTATTGGTCAAATGGACGAAAGTAAAGGCTATATAGGTCAAATGGGTCAAAGGTCAAGGCTGTATTGGTCAAATGTCCGAGCTTGCTACAATGACCTCTACTTACGCCCTAATACAATTCGACTGCAGTTGTTGCAAAAGCTCGAGCTTTGTCTTCATTAATTTTGTGCTGCACTTTGGTATCAGCTCTCTCTCCATTGACACGTTTTTCGTTATTAACTGCTTGCACCAAAAGCAATTTCGCGACGTGTCTCAGAACTGCGAGCTCTTATCTGGGTCTTTCGCACTGGGAGCGCCTCTGGTGGGTGTGCGCTGTGAAAGGCATTTAATTAAATTTGTACAGTACAATGATAGATCGTGGAAATGTAGGTCAATATAATGCAATATATATATATCTATATTAATAAAGAGAGGATTCTGTCTGTCTGTCTGTCTGTCTGTGTGTCTGTCTGTCTGTCTGTCTGTGTGTGTGTTTGACCGGAATGCATTTCGACAGTTTTTGACCTTTTCACTCCAAACCTTCACTACTCTCTCCGTCTCGGCGTCGGACACCCAGTGGAGGGGTTGGCGATTCTCTATAACCATGGGGGCCAGGGTGGGGGCGAAACCCCCCAAATTTTTTTCAATAAAACGCAGCTATTGATTTCAAACTTTGCACCTAGACAGAGGGCCATTGGAACCACCCAGTGGAGTTGTTGGCGAATCTCCCCCACCTTGGGGGCCACGGTGGGGGCGAAAACCCTAAGTTTATTAAACACCTTTTTAAACGCTTGCATGGTCATTATATAAACGCAGCTGATGTAAATGATCTTCCAATCCGCTTTGCTGTAAAGTCTTACTATAATTATAGTCAACTAGCTGAACCCGGCCACGCGTTGCTGTGGCTGAAAAGAGCATTCAACCATCCCTCCCTACCTCCCCCTCCCCCAACCCCCTCACCCACCCCTCCCCTTCCCTCTGCCAACCCTCCCCTTTCGCCTGCCCCTCCCCTCTCCTCCCCTCCCCCTCCCCTCCCCTCCCCCTCCCCTCCCTCCGCTCCCTCTCCAACCCCTCCCCCAACCCCTCCCAACCCCCTACCCCTCCCCCTCCCCTCCCACGTCCATCGCTCCCCTCCGCTCCCTCCTCACCCTATTCGTCCCAGAAAACAATAATTTCACGGGTGGCGTACAGGTGGAGAGGTCAGAGTGTGGTGGGGTGTTGTCAGGTGGGTGAGTTTGGGGTGTGTTGGTGGAGGGTGTGGGGTGGGGTGGGAGCTGGCTTGGGCTGGGGGTTCGGGTGGTGGGGTGGAGGGTAGGGGTGAGTGTAGGATGGGTGGAGGTGGTAGGTGGAGGGCGGAAGGGGTGGGATGGGGCGGGGGAACGAGGTGGGGTGGACGGGGTGGGGTGGGGTTCGGGGGTGGAGGTGGGAATGTGGTGAGAGTGTGGGGTGGAGGTGGGGTGGAGGAGTGGAGGTGGGGTGAAGGTGGGGGTGTGGTGAGGGTGGGGGTGGGGTGAGGTGGAGGGGTAGAGGTGTGAAGCGGGGCGGGTGGAGGGGTGGGTGGGGTGGGGTGGGGGCTTTGGGGTGGAGGTGGGAGTGTGGTGAGGATGGGGTGGAGGTGGCGTGGAGGGGTGAAGCGGGGGCGGATGGAAGGGGGTGGGGTGTACGGGGTGGGGTGGAGGTGGGGTGGAGGTGTGGTGTGGGTGGGTGAAAAGGGTGGCATGGGGCGGGTGAACGGGGTGTGGTGAGGGTGGGGAGTGGGGTGAGGTGGAGGGGTGGAGGTGTGAAGCGGGGCGGGTGCAGGGTGTGGGTGAGGTGGGGTGCTTTGGGGTGGAGGTGGGGGTGTGGTGAGGATGGGGTGGAGGTGGCGTGGAGGGGTGAAGCGGGGCGGATGGAAGGGGGTGGGGTGTACGAGGTGGGGTGGAGGTGTGGTGTGGGTGGGTGAAATGAGTGGCATGGGGCGGGTGAACGGGGTGTGGTGAGGGTGGGGGGGGGGGGAGGTGGAGGGGTGGAGGTGTGAAGCGGGGGCGGGTGGAGGTGTGGGTGTACGGGGTGGGGTGGGGGTTTTTGGGGTGGAGGTGGGGGTGTGGTGAGGATGGGGTGGAGGGGTGAGGCGGGAACGGATGGAAGGGGTGGTGTACGGGGTTGGGTGGAGGTGGGGTGTGGTTTGGTTGTGGCCTGAGCGGGTCTAATCCTAAATTTCCCGGGCAACGCCGGGTACCCCAGCTAGTATATTATATATATATATATATATATATATATATATATATATTGGTGTCATTAGGATCGATAAATACACACAAATTCATTCAAGAATTCCAGAATTTATATATTTTTCATAAATGGTCGAATATACTCGGAAGGAATTCAGAAGTTTGTTTAGTTGTCTACGTGTCTGTCCTTGTCGATCCCTTTCTGAATCTGTGTGTGTGCGTGTGCGTGTATGTGTGTGTGTGGGTGTGTGCGTGTGTGCACATGTGCGTGTATGTGTTTAGGTGTTTATGTGCGAGCGCGCGTGTGTGTGTGGGTGTGTGTGTGTGTGTGTGTGTAGGTATGTTGGTGTGTGGGGGGCACTGGGGGCTGGTTAGTTCCGCTGTGATTTGTGGACATCACTGCTGCAGTTGCATGATCTTTCTCATTTCGCGGAATTCGTCCATGGATGCTGTGTTCCGAAGTGGCTGGTCGCCATTAAATCCGACACTTAACGCGCCCCACTGGAAGAGGGAGCTGGAGCCTTAGTGCCGCCACCCAACCCTCTCCCTATAGGCGGACCTTCCCATGCATGGCCGTTGTATGGTGGGAAGGCTTCTGCTGCTGCTGCAATACGCAAGGGATGAATAGCAGACGGTGAGGGAGCGGAAGAGGTAGAAGAAGAAGGGACAGAGAAGATGTGGTGGGGAGGAGGAGGAGGAGGAATGAGAAGGTGAAGGAGGGGAAAAGAGACGGAGAAGGTGGAGAAAGAAGAGAAGGAGGAGAAGGAGAAGTGGAATGGAGAAAAGTGTAAGGAGAAGAATGAGGAGAAGACGTGGGAAAGGAGGAGGAAGAGGAGGAGAGGAGGAGGAAGAGTAGGAGTAGGCGATAGGGGGAGGAGAAGGAGATGGAGGAGATGGAGGAGATGGAGGAGGAGGAGGAGGAGATGGAGGAGATGGAGGAGATGGAGGAGGAGTAGGAGAAGGAAGATGAAGTGGCGGAAGAGGAGGAAAAGAGTAGGAGATGGTGGAGGAGAAGGAGGAGGAGGAGGAGGAGGAAGATGAAGAGAAAGAAGAGGAAGAAGAATAGTAGGAGGAGGAGGAGGATTGGAAGCAAGAGGTAGAGAAGAAAAATGAGGTCAAGGAGGAACATGAGGATGAAAACAAAGAGGAGGAGTGAATGATAGGGATGGAAGAGAAGAAAAAGAAGAAGAAGGTGGAAGATGAGGAGAGAAGAGCAAGGGGAGCAGTAAGAACTAGGAAGTGAAAAGATAAGAATAAGATGGAAGAGCAGGGTGAGGAGGATGAGGAGGGGTAGGGAAGGATGGGATGATGGTACTGCAAGGCGGAGATTGGAAGGAGGAAAAGATGGTGTGCTTTGGAAGCGATATGGACGGAAATTTTTATATATATATATATATATATATATACACCTCCTGCAGAGACTAAATTAACCTCTTTGTATTAAATTCATGTATCGCACTATAATATAATACTGCATATAATATACCTATATATAATGATTATATGTATGTTTATAATGAATGGAGGATATATTGCCAACATTCTGTAGTATATGTGTGTGCGTGTTTGTTCGTGTGTGTGTGTGTGTGTGTGTGTGTATGTGTGTAAGCTGCATATACGTGCCTATATATATTATGTACAATGTATATACATGACATGTATACATATAGGCGGAGACTTGGTCCGAGCTTTGGGGGGACGAAAGGGGGGCCGACGGACGATTCTTAAGGCGTGAAACGCCGTGAAAGGGGTGTCTGGGCAGGGGATGTGCTCGCTCCCCAAATGTATAAAAATTTCACTTTTCACACTGCAATGGTAGCATTTTAGTCTGCCATTGTAGCGAAATTGTTCATCATTTCGGTGCTAATAGTCCTTGTCAAAGACTTCAAAGTGTACCCCCCATGTCGAAATTTTTATAATTTTCACACTGCAATGACAGCATTTTATGGTGTCATTTTAACGCAATTTCTCATCATTTCAGTGCTAGTATTCCTATAGTTTAAGACTTCAAAAGCTACCCCTCATTGTTTAAAATATTTTAAATTTCAACTGGAAAGGGGTAACATTTTAGACCATGCATGATCTCAATAAAAATTTCTAATAATTTCTTTGCTGAGAGACATGGCCTAAGACTTCAATAAATGTCTCCACATTGATTAAAAATTTGAATGTCCATATTATAGCTTCTTAAACTGTCATCTTCACAAAATTATATTTGTTCATAATTTCAGTGCTCAGAGACTTCTATAAATGCCCCCGACCCATTGCTGCAATGGTAACATTTTGAGCTGTCATCTTAACAAAATTGATCATTATGAATAAACAATGGATAACTCTGTAGAAATTCATGATGATATTTCTGAAATATTGGGGGAGATTTAAGCATCTTCGTCCCCACCAAAATCTTTGGAGGGAACCGTCCCCCTTGTCCCCTAAGTCTCCGCCCATGCATGTATGTGTAAATATTACCGATTCAAAAGGTGTGGCGTAGGCGTGTATAGGTTTGTATGTGCGTGCGTGTAAGTTTAGTATTTATGCGTATAGGACGCTATAGAAAAAAACACGATTAATATTTCGTGTGGTTGTCATCTCCAACGGACACACGCCGTCGACATAATTAGTTCAATATTGTTGGACGAGTGGGTGGGGTGGGGTAGGGTGGACCCGTGTGAGCCCCTAAAGACGCTCATGTATGTGTGTGCGTGTGTGTGTTCGTGGGTGTATAATGTATATGCCTCTGTGTGTGTGTGTGTGTGTGTGTGTGTGTGTGTGTGTGTGTGTGTGTGTGTGTGTGTGTGTGTGAGTGTGTGTGTGTGTGTGTGTGTGTGTGGGCGTGCGTGTGTACGTGTGTGTTTATGTGTCGGCGAGTGTCGGTGTGTGTGTGTGTGTCCATGTGTGTGTGTGTGTGTGTGCGTCTCTGTCTCTGTCTGTCTGTCTGACTGTGTGTTTGTGTTTGTGTGTGTGTGTGTTCGTGTGTTTGTGCGTGTATCGCTGTTGCTTTTAATAACGAAACCTAGCTTAAGCAACGACTTGTACACGATTGAATGACTTGTTGACGAGCGTCATGAAGCAATCATAATGACGCACGTCATACGACGCCATTCATGTCGTCAATGACGGCATGACGTCGTCTCGAGATGGCGTCACGCGTGATATCAGATTAACCTTCGCCATACGCGACCAAAAAAACTACGTCTTCTATGCTTGGGGGTCCAAATGACCCCCAAGGTATACCTGTTCCTGGGCATGGAATTTGATAATTTTTGTTTCGTTTCTAATGTTTTATGGGTCAGGGAATTCATTGCAGCTACTGCCAAACGCGTGACTTTCACGGATGATCTTGAAATTCAAGGTCACATGATTTTTTACATGACCATACCTATCTCTGCTACTATAGCTACAAAATATAAGCAAAACACAACTGGAATATGGTATGTTGCATCTTATGTTACATCGTTTCATCAACATCCTGAATGGGTGGATTCTGCACACACTAATCAGAAGGACAGAAGGAGAGCATTCATATTGGAAATGGGGAAAAGTATGTGTCTTCCATGGATCGACAGCAGAAGAAGCACGCGGCGTAAGCGGCAGAAAATCGATAAAGCGGGCTTTGGAATACGTGAATCTGCCTGTTCCTACGACAACACAAAACGACACAGTCATCACTCCTCAGAGAGGACGATGTCACATGTGCGATCGAAAGAATGACACCAAGACGAAACACAGATGCAGCACGTGTGAAACCAAAAAACTTCGTTGTTCTAACAGCGGTTCCCAACCCGTGGCCCGCGGGTCAAAAGTGGCCCGCCAGCCCTACAAAAATGGCCCGCCAGGCCTCAAAAATGGCTCTCATCTCTCGAAGAATAAACAAAAAATGTATGAAAACTTGACGATTTTGACAGGATGGAACACATAATTATTTTCTATTACAAATTATTTTATTTTGACGTCTATAAATAACATCAAACATTCTATTTTGAATCAATTATAACAATTTCATATGCTTTTAGTTAAGTAAATTTTAGCATTGTGGCCCCCTAATGTTTTTTAACTAAGAAAATGTGGCCCGCTTGTCCTCCAACTATTAAAAAGTGGCCCTAAGGTCCAAAAAGGCTGGGAACTACTGTTCTAACAGGTATAGTAGCAGAGATAGGCGTGGTCATGTAAAAAAATCATGTGACCTTGAATTTCAAGGTCATCCGTAAAGGTCACGCATTTGGCAGTAGCTGCAATGAATTTCCTGACCCCTAAAACATTGGTAACAAAAAAATAATCTTCAAGATACCTTGCGTAGAAGCAGATATACACCTCATTGTATGGACACTAATGATATGGACATGAATTTCCCTCTAAGATCTCACCAAAATGACGTCACAGCGTCAGAACTAAGCGTCAACGTATGACGTCACTCATACCATTTTGACAAGGAGGAATTTTTAGGAAAAGTCACCAAAGGAAACTTTTTGGTACCCACATTTTAGAAAGTTACAGATGAAAATATACCCCTGGGGGTCTATTTGACCCCCAAACGTATGGCGAAGGTTAAACTCTCCGTCTGCACGTCTGTCTGTCTGTCTGTCTGTTTGTATTTCCGTATGCCTGTCTGTATGTTGGTCTGTATGCTTGTCTGTCTGTCTGTCTGTATTTCCATGTGCCTGTCTGTATGTTGGTCTGTATGTTTGTCTGTCTGTCCGTCTGCCTGCCTTTCGGAGGCTTTGTATAGACCAGCTCATCTGTCTGTCTCTCATGGGCGTATTATATTCTTTGGTGAGTTGTGGTTTCAATCCCCTTCGAAATAAGCTGACGTAATTTTCGAAATTTTAAAACTTGTTCTCTGTAACTTACAGTATTATTCTCCCTACGCCATATACCGCTGTCTCTGCCTGCTTGTCCGTCTCCTTGTCTGTATCTCTGTACCTATGTTTGTTTCTTACAGTCTGAATGTGTATATGACATCTGACCATAATTTTATCGACTAAGAAGATAGAACTGTATAACTGTTTATGATGCCACAACAGACCTATCAAGTGTTAGAGGATGAGTGAAACTCCATCTCAGAGAGTTGTCCTGCATGTATGAAGTTCATATAGTGTTCTCTCTTTTTCTCCCCCTCTCTCTCTCTCTGGCTGTCTCTGGCTGTCTCTGTCTGTCTGTCTGTCTGTCTGGCTGTCTCTGTCTCTTTCTCTGTCTGTCTGTCTCTCTCGCTGATCTCTCTCATTACCCTCATTCTCCTTCTCCTCCTCCGCTTCTTAATTCTCTGTCTCCCTGTCTCTCTGTCTCTCTGTCCCTCTGTCTCTCTGTCTCTCTGTCTCTCTTCACGGGGTATCGCCACACAAGGCGCCCTAAGCAAGTCATGCGCGATTCGCTCTAACGTTGCGTAAAAATTGTGTTTTTCGTCTTCTATGTTTTTAGTCGATTGCCCTCACGTACGCAGACAGACATAATGTATAATGTATATGACAGACAGACAGACAGACAGACAGACAGACAGACAGACAGACAGACAGACAGACAGACAGACAGACAGACAGACAGACAGACAGACAGACAGACAGACAGGCAGGCAGGCAGGCAGACAGGCAGGCAGGCAGACAGACAGACAAATTAACAGACAGACAGGCAGGCAGGCAGGCAGACAGACAAATTAACAGACAGACAAATAGACAGACAGACACAGACATACACAGACAGATAGGTCTGTTGTGACAGACAGACACAGACATACACAGACATACAGACAGACAGACACAGACAGACTGACAGACTAACTCACAGACTGACTGACTGACTGACTGACTGACTGACTGACTGAACTACTGACTGACTGATTGACTGACTGACTGACTGACTGACTGACTGACTGACTGACTGACTGACTGACTGACTGACTGACTGACTGACTGACTGACTGACTTGCGGAGATTTATATAAGCTTAGTGCTTCTTCAAAGTTGCTATTCAGGTGCGTTCCCGACCCATGCCACCTCGACTGAAAAGGACGTTTTAAAGCTGCAGCCATAAAGTGCATCTGAATTAACAGTATATACATGTACAGTGTAGAGGCTTATGTCGTGATGTATTATAGTCCAGTCCATACCTTGTGGCCTACAATAGAAATAAAAACTGTCTGCCTGTCACCTGTGTGTCTGTTTGTCTGCCTGTGTGTCTCAGTAGGCCTATATTCTTCTTCCAAGGACAGTTGGACACTCTTTGTGCACGTGGACTGTAATGCAACATGTAGGCCTAAGCAGTGGGCTCCATCCTTTATTTTGAACTGGCTTCCACGTCTTAGAGCACACAGCAAAGACTTCTTTGCATCGTCTGAACTCATCCCCATGCAATGGCATGCATGCTACTGTTTTTCTACTTTTTCATGCTGTTGGTCGCGTGCATCAAAACTCTCTTCGGAAGCTATAGTTATTTCCGAACAGTTAAAACTATTATTCTGTGCATGTATAAAAATTATATCGAACCCATTTACATTGGAGCCCCATGCACCCCTATAAAAACCCTTCGGAATTTTTTCCAAGCTATGTATACCTCTGTTCGCAAGCATCTATTTCGAAAGCGTCTGGAGACTATATTCAGTTTAATTGCGGTCTTGTGTAGTCAGGCAGACAGCGACTCTGATCGGATTTTGTGAGGAAGCTCTACAAAAGGCGCTAAATAACTGTTTCAATTTTAGAGTCTTGACACACGAATTTATACATAGATATATATAGAATTCATATAAGCTTATATATATTATTGTGCAATATATATATATATATATATATATATATATTAAATGTGATATAGCTGGCTTTCATCGCAATTTTCCAGTTCATAACTCCATAACTGCCGTCATTAATATAATAACGCACCATTCGTCCTGTTGTATAAAATATATAATACATAATATATTATATATATATAATAGATAATTATATATATATATTTATAGCAGAACGACGACTGGTGTGTTATTTTAATGGCGGTCATTAAACTGAGTTATGAGCTGCAGAAAATGGCGGTGAAAGCTGCACAGCGACCAAGAAGCGGCACAAAAATCGCACCATAGATAATAATTGCCGCGAAAGGAACAACGAACCCAATCTTCGGTATACAGGGGTCATCGTAAGGACATTGTCCATCGGGGTAGAAGAAAAAGGCAGAGTGGGACCACCCCCCCCCCCACCCCTTAGAGATTTGCAGCATCGCCTCTCCATGCAGAACCGTCCTTGGAGAGAATGACGGCAATGAAAAAGGACTGATCATGACGGTGACGTGGGTGGGACATCAGTCATCATAGATGTCTTATAGCTGGAGTTATTTCAACCATTATTTTATACGGTTATGATCCAGCACTCGGTCGCCACATACCTACTTACGCAAATTACCATAATTTCGTCCGCCTGTCATCATATAATATGGCGTCGTCGCCAAGGGCAACGATCGTACACCGTGCATGACGCGGCGTTAACGTCATCAAGTACGCGATATGATTTCACACAAAATGTCATTACGCAATCACGTGACTTCCGGAAAAGCCGCCGCGCAGTCGCGTGACTATTATATAGCGCCACTTTTATAGCTCGACAACATAGTCACTCCATGAAAAGTTTTTCACTACAGAAGCGATCGATGTTTCCATGACAACGAAACACATCAAAGAGGGGGAGGGGAGAAGGTTTCGTCGCAGTATGAGGGGAGCATTCAAATCGGAAATTTATTTCCCCCTTGTCGAAGGCCTCTACTCTGATTTAGCCCCTACCGATGAGGGGGTATCCCGTTGCCATGCAGGCCGGTCTGGGCTCCATGACAACCAACCCGCCCACGTGACTGACGATCGGCTGATGTGTCGTCTGCTGCCGTTCGCGCGCTTTAATTGGCGGGAAAAGGAGAGAGCGAGAGAGATGGACGTAAATCAATTTTGCGCTCGAATAACAGAACGCGTCTTGACGGGAATTCCTTCCGGTCACGTGATTTCAGTCTCGCGGTGGATTTTGGGACGGATGAAATATAGGTCACGTGGCACGCGCGGGAATAAAAGCAGACGACGGAGATATGACGCTTTCATTCGTGGCGGCAAATCGCCGTGGAATTGAAACAAATTATTTAAGATAGTCAGAGAGACAAAGAGAGTGAGAGAGAGACAGACAGACAAAGATAGATAGATAGATAGATAGATAGATAGATAGATAGATAGATAGATAGATAGATAGATAGATAGATAGATAGATAGATAGATAGATAGATAGATAGATAGATAGATAGATAGATAGATAGATAGATAGATAGATAGATAGATAGATAGATAGATAGATAGATAGATAGATAGATAGATAGATAGATAGATAGATAGATAGATAGATAGATAGATAGATAGATAGATAGATAGATAGATAGATAGATAGATAGATAGATAGATAGATAGATAGATAGATAGATAGATAGATAGATAGATAGATAGATAGATAGATAGATAGATAGATAGATAGATAGATAGATAGATAGATAGATAGATAGATAGATAGATAGATAGATAGATAGATAGATAGATAGATAGATAGACAGACAGACAGACAGACAGACAGACAGACAGATAGACAGAGAGAAAGGCAGAGAGCAAGGCAGAGAGAAAAGCAGAGGCAGATAGAGAAAGACAGACAGAGAGAGATAGTCAGACAGAGACAGACACAGAGACGGACACAGACACAGACAGATAGACGGAGACACATACAAAGACCGATACAGAGACAAAGACAGAGGCAGAGAAAGGGGCATCGACGGAGAGAGAGAGAGAGAGAAAGGGAGAGAATGAATCAATGAAAGTAATAAAAAAAATAAAGTAGAAAAAAGAAAGAGACAGAGACAGACAGAGACAGAGACAGAGAGACAGAGACAGAGAAAGACAGACAGAGACAGAGAGACGCCACCGAATTGCAGTTTATTCGACGAGAATATTACAGGAAGGATAATAAATGACGTCAGGGCCAACGTCGCAATCATGACGTAAACAATTCTCTTCGCAAAATGACGTATCTTCCTCTGTGCTGTCTTCTATCATTATAACTGGCGTCGCCTAGCAGCCATTTCCATGACAACAGCGTCCCTTGCGTGACGGATTGACGTTGGGCGGGGTCTAAGGCCAACAGAGGCGGAGCCATGAAGATGATTGACAGTCGAATGAGCAGCTTCCGTGTAAGATAGCAATTTGTCATTCTGACGTTTTGCAGAATGCGGTTAATTACTTTGCCTCTGCCGCTTTCTGGTGGTGCCAGTCTAGAGAAGCCTGGAGAGGGAGGGTAACGTCAGCTGCAGCACTGACAGCCATGCGATGTCGCTAAACGCTGGCGACTATTATGCTGCCATGTGTTTTCAATTTTTATTATTTTTATTTCTCCATTTCTCTAGCGCCCCTTTTCTCTCTCTACGCAGAGGCGCTCCCGATTACAGCGCGGAAACTGAATCGGAGTTTCACGCCGAAGCTCCAACTTCCCCAAGGCAATTACGAGTGAAGGACTTTCTCAAGGTCCCTACACAGCGGTTTGAGGTGGATTCGAACCTGCAACCCTGCGGCTGCAAGACAACGAACATATCCACAACACCAGCGCGCCCCACGACGAGATTTTTGTACGTGACATACATTATGGTCAATTGCAAACATTTTTGAAGCGTGTTGTATAAACGCAAGAGAGCGTTCACGGTGCATGGTTCTGAATTGCTGGAATTCTTTTGTCATGGCATCTCCTGCATAAACCCCTCTCTATGGAATGGTCTTCCACCATCAGTCCACCGATCCACCTTTCTCTCTGCTTGTCTTTCCTCATCTGTCTCTCCACTCAAATCCTGCATTTGGTCTCTTGAGTCGATCGCACTGGGAGCGCTTCTGAAAGGCTTGCTGAGAAAAGTGCTTTATAAATGGCCATATGACAATACAATGGTGTAACAATGCAATACAATACAATGCAATGCAGTATACAATACAATGCAATTTGGGGCCTTTCCACGACTTCTATAGGGTATCCGGTCAAAACCGCGCACACAAAACCGCGCACACAAAACCGCGCACACAAAACCGCGATTCACAAAACCGCGCACCCTCAGAACCGCGCACGATCATTACCGCGCACTGTCATAACCGCATTCAAGTAGGCCTATCTCAACATGGATCCAGCTTCTATTTCATATCTAAACATAGCTTCACCCAGCTTCCGTCTCTCATGCATTATTTTCGTCAATCCAGCTTCTACACTGTGTCCGCGTTAAAGTAGAACCCACAATAAAGTGTCATAACTCGGTCAAAATGTTTAGCATTAACTTTGCCTGAAATTTTACACACAACAACGGTGGCCATAGTTACACGAGATCCTAAAGCCGATTAGAAATATTCGTGAGTTTGTCAAATTTATGAGCGTTTGAGATGCAGCACCGAAAAATGCAACTTTCCAACATGGAAAAGCTGAAAAGAAGTAAAATTCAGCTAAATATGATGCTCAAAATGTCATTTTTGTTCACAAACACACGACCATAGACGTAGTAGTGTAGTAGCTGTCCCGGAAGACACTCGGCTTCATATCCGTAGCTGTGGCTGCCTAGCAGTCCAGACCTCGATCCGGGTGCATGTACCGGAGTAGCGCGTTTTTCGTTCCCGTATTCATTACATCGATAAGCGTATAGGGTGCGTCTGATTGAAGAGTGGCAGCTGTTTGACCAGGTGATCATCGATCGGACCTTCAAACAGTAGCCTTTACGTCTATGGTCGTGTGTTCGTGAACAAAAATGACATTTTGAGCATCATATTTAGCTGAATTTTACTTCTTTTCAGCTTTTCCATGTTGGAAAGTTGCATTTTTCGGTGCTGCATCTCAAACGCTCAAAAATTTGACAAACTCACGAATATTTCTAATCGGCTTTCGGATCTCGTGTAACTATGGCCACTGTTGTTGTGTGTAAAATTTCAGGCAAATCCTAAACATTTTGACCGAGTTATGACACTTTATTGTGGGTTCTACTTTATCGCGGACACAGTGTATTTCATATAAAAAGACCTCCATCCAGCTTCCATTTCTCATGCGTTATTTTCATCAATCCAGCAGATGTGCAAACAAGCGCGGTAATGATCGTGCGCGGTTCTGAGGGTGCGCGGTTTTGTGAATCGCGGTTTTGTGTGCGCGGTGTTGTGTGCGCGGTTTTGTGTGCGCGGTTTTGATAGTAAACCCTTCTATAGATACTGAATATATATATATATATATATAATATATGTTTGTGAAATTCCATTTGAATAGAGAAGCAAATCAAAGTGAAAGGTTGGGTAAAAATTCCGTCTAGGATTATCGCCTCTCGGGAACATTCAGCGAACCAACTTCAACGTTTGAAATGGAGAT